>CACRXP010000118.1:454539-484015 GCA_902702965.1 Spirometra erinaceieuropaei
AGATGATGGAAACTACCCCACCTGTTCAAACCTCCCCAAACCCTCGTAAGTGTTCGCAACCTTAAATGTCCACAGAATAATTAATAGGAAAATTTATGTAAATTAGAACAAGAAGTCAAGTTTTATACAGTAATTCAGAAGATCATCTGGCGAGCATACGCGTGACCTCGATAAAATCTCATCGGGCCTGTGCATTTATATGGGAAAGAGGTGCAGTAGATGACGCATATAGTGAATATTAACTGAAATCTGGAATATGATTTCAGTTAGAAATGCATCCCTGGAATGGGGCTGCACTACTGGTCATCATGCAACATAATCCCAGGATATTTCAGTTACACTATGATGGCGGCTTCTGAATGCGCGTCTGTTCGACCATCTTTGGAAATCACTCCAAAAATGGCTACTTGGATAGTATGCGCTTTCTTTTGATTTTTGCCGTCTCTATAAATCCAAAGCTATTTGTTAGAAAGTACACACAAACTATCCTTCACACCCATTTGTTGCAAATTACATAGAAAAGGCATTTTTTAGTTTTAAAAAGGTTTTTCAATTCCTGAATAATTTTGCCCCTCTACCTGCGTTTACATTTTCCAAACTCATGGAAAATGACATTCCTCTACGTTGTTAGGAAGGTCCCGTATAGTGCTCCTGAGGTTTACAGCAGACATGAAAAACTCTGTACACTTAAAAAGGGGCACTATTAGGCGTCCAGTTACGATGGTACATGAGTAGGCATTTTAAGTATCCCTCACTTGCAAACTTTTAGACCTAAAGATGCCGTTTCTCCGAGCGAAAGCCGTGAAGAAGGCATGATTTTCTACAAAACGAGTATATGACAGCATATTTTACACATGCCTTCTATGAAATATGGTTGTGCTTATAAGGGGATAATAAATCAGCCGAGAAATGCATACTACTCAATTGCAAGTGACCAGGCAGGCGTGCGCTCAAAAGCGGACATCCTGGCGTGACTAAAGTGTCCTGGAATTATGTTGCATGATGTCCAATCGTGCAACCCCATTCAAGTAATCCATTCTAGCTAAAATCATTTTTCCAAATTTCATCCGAAATTTCATGAGTCACTTCACCTATCACAATTAGCTGCTAAGGAACTTCCTCTTCTTAGAGAAACCTCGCTTGTGTTCTCTTGTCTAATTTATGACATCTTCGTTATGTTAAGCCTGGTTTGACTAATCTGTATCCAGTCAACTGTTCAAAGCATTCTTTTTCTGACTTACAACTTGGGCGAAGACTGTTTTGCTACGAAGTTGAATTTGGTTTCATCATCAAGCTTCTAGACTTAATTGTAAACGATTTCTACGCGTTTAGATATCACGGGGCGTCGTTTCGTGAGCAGCCCGGAAGAAATATCGCATGCCAGCCGATAGACGGTATAATAGGTGTGGACAGAAAACATCAGATGACAAGCTAAAAACGGCATGGGGGATATGCGGCAGGCAACATGGATGGGTACTCGGGCCGTTTATTTTCGTTTAGAACTGATGCAATATTGTGGATCCTTTATACTACTCTCTTCGGGTTTGACAAAAACCAGCGCATTTCCAGAGACTCAAAGCCGTTTCCTCTTGTCTGTAGTTTTGTAGGAGCGCCTGCGTGTGTGTTCTTGCGACGGCATCACAGTGCGATACGCATGTTGACCCTTGCCCGAGCAAAGTAGCAGCCCTCGTTTCCCTGTTATTAACGCAGTTCTGCTCCTCATCAGCGTCGCCCCGATGCTGTACGTCCACCGTCATCGCCGCCGTCGCCGCTCTTCCTCTTATCCCATTCTTGCGTTGGATCTCTTTGACCGTTTTTTCTGTCCCCCTTTCCCACCCGCCTCTGTGTATTGCATTGTGTGTAATCGAAATCTCCTCTTCTTACTGCTTATACATCAGTACGTGATCGGAATAAAGAGGCTGTGTATAGGTCCTTGTCCCCTTCCTACTCTTCTTATAAAACGCGTGCCCGATGTCCGGGACCGCGAGCACCCCAGGCTAGGGCGAAAACAAGTCAGGGCGTCTGGATATCTGATCGGACACAGCAGCTTCATCTCTACGTGTCCGCGGTTCTCACACACCAGGGTGTGCCCTTTAAAACACATTAGGCAGCAAGTACACAATGGCAGCAGGTTGGAACCGGCGTCTAGCAGGTTGGCGACCTCACAAAACCGGGCTCTCGTAGCGTCGGGCTTTTAACCGTAAGAATATTCTCCTGGGCCTTCTGAGCCCTATCCCGCCGCGTTGGCCAGACTGAAAAATTCCTTGCTGTGATCCCTTGAACGCGTTCCCATTTGTTGACAATATGGATGCTGTAATTTCAAAGGTCCCCATGCGTGCAGAATCTACCTATGTTCAGGCTTTGTCGGACACATTCCTCTTCCTAGGAGCTGACGCGTGAATTACAACTTTCCAAGCAGATGAACTGCAAATAACAGGTGCGGCCATCGCAGTCCCCAACTTTCCTCTTGTGGACGGTATTAAAGATTGTTACGAGGGCATTGCAAGGACTTGGGTGATTAGGGGATATCAGGTCCTTTAGGTTGGGAGAAGGTAAATTCAGGTACTCTTTCCGACCTCGGCTGCAATAAGAGCAGATGTCTACCCTAAGGGATTAAAGGCGCACTTGCACGGTACATAATTTGCTGATACCAGTGTTTTGTTATCGGGAGCTCGTGTAGTCCGCAGTTACCGAAAGGAATGGGTCTCCATTTCTTGAGACAGAAGTTGGAGCTCATTCATTTGTTTTGAGAGGTCCACTGCGTACTGAGGCATGTGTGGATCAGTGATAGAGCATGATGTGTGACCTGAGATTCCCTTCGTGTGTATATGCCGTCTCGGTTTCCCTAAGAAGCCATTCCATTTTGACTGGCGTCGCAGTTTTACTCTTATTTTGGTTTCGGCAACAATTTGTGGTTATGATTGTTTGCAGCGGTCTTCTAAATGCTGCTTACCACTTTCAAGTGCGTTTGACGGCCTAGTTAGCGTTCCCGTGGTCCGCTTTCATTTATATCAACAGGACCCAGTTCACTTTTGTATTTACGCAGCTCGACTCATTGGTTCTACACCGATGGTGTCAGTGAAACGTGCCTGGGATGACTTTCTGCGACAACGCTTCTATAAGCTGAGACCTCTGCAGCAGTAAAAGCGATCAGGACTACCTCTGGCGGTTCTTAGGGCCTCACTTTTCACTTTAAAAATAAATTGCCGAGTCCACTTTCTTTGGTTGAACGGTGTGAGGCGCTAACGTAAAACATCTGGCACTTGCCCACAAGGACAGTCACCCACCCAAATTTCGAATCTTGGATTTGTTGGTCAGGCTGAAAACCTCGAGGGAAAATCCACATACTGCTTATATCCATGTAGGCCTCCGGTGACCATCTGACTGATATGCTATGCAATCAGTCAGTTACGGTCCTTCCTGCATCATTGCCGAAGAAAATCTTCGACTATACTTGCATTCAGCAGCAAGAGTTTTCCTGAAGCGCTCCGTAGAATTGTAATTTTACCTCTGTAAGCAATATGGTCCCCGTAAAATCTTCTGAGACCCAGTGAATCACATACTACCTAACGAAAAAGCACTCCAAAATTCTAAAGACACTTCCTTATAAGAGCTCGAACTGGGCCATGGCATTATGCACCCCAGTTTAGGTCACAGGTTAGGAGGGGGAAATGTGTCGGCAGGGGACTTGCGCCATTCACCACCATGCCTTAGCACACAGTCGCAGTTTTTAATTCTCTTACCATAGAATCATATGCGAGCACATGTACAACCGCATTTTTCAGAGAGGTCTTTTTGGTCGGATCTTATTTCGTAGTTGCACCTGCAGTAGACAAGCCCCAGCCTCCTGTCATAGGGAAACGGTGGTAATATTGGATCTAACACCAACCCCTAATGCCAACCCTTACCACTGACCCTAACCCCTAAAAGGTGCGACAACGAAATAAGCTCTTGCCGTCTCTTTTCGCACTCAGCTATTTTTGAGACCTAAAGTACAGTCGAAGCCATTGAAATAACCGTAAAGTCGATCCTAACATAAACTCGTGCTGCAGAACGAGACCTTGCCTTGTAGACCACTTAACCCACAAATTCGGCCATGAATTAAAATCTACTGCGACCATTAGACTATTTTCACTATACTCTTGAAGAATGAGATAGGTTTCCGAGCCCTGTTCCAAGTACCTACTGCGAACTGCAAAAATTGTGAAGTATCAGTCTTTCAAAAGATCATTTGGCGAGCATACGCGTGCTCTCGATAAATTCTCATTGGGCCAGTACATTTATACGGGAGTGAGGCCGAAACGTGTGAGCGATAAGTGCAATCGATTACGGTTCGTCTTTTCATACAAGCGGGGTGTGTGAATAGAGAGGGGGGGGGAAGGCAGCACGTGACAGCGAGGGTCAGGTGGAGCCGTGTCACGAGGATGGGGACGGGGGCTCGGAGACATTCCCATAGTAGACGCGGAGCATGCAAGAGGCCCTGCGCACACAGGACCGGCCTCTGTAACCTGATGGTAGTCGCCTCAGTTGCTGTGGCTAAGCGTTGACCCAGTCGCTTAGGTTAGTCCTGTGGAACCTAGTAAAATACCCGGAAGGCCTCGCTGAGATCCACACGATGCCCAGAATCAACCATATGTGCGATGATGGAGCTGCGTATGCTCTTAACTTCACCTTTCCTCAGCTATACCGGCAGGTGTTAACGTATTCTTGCGGATAGGCGCCAACTCGTACGACCAATATAGGCTGGTCCATAGAGGCAAGTGAAGGAGTAGATGCACATGGAGGTGGTTTGGGCTGGTAGTCTATCCTGACCTTTCCCGCAGAAGACGGGGTTGGCCGAGAACAACACTTGAACTCTTGCTGCCTGGCAAGTCCGTGAAACGGCTTGATCAATACGCCTTCTCAAGAGTTCAATTGCCGCCCCTCCCCCCCGTCCCCCCGCGAAAGGGGACTTTGAGAAACAGTTTCCTTTTCCGCAGTCGGTAGGATGAATTTTGCCGGTCGTTCGGCAAGATACTCATCCCCGCGAAGCAAGTCCTGAATTCGTCAGTGTTTCCATCAACGCTATCTGCAGAACAGATCTTTCTATC
This sequence comes from Spirometra erinaceieuropaei, assembly GCA_902702965.1. NCBI lineage: Eukaryota > Metazoa > Platyhelminthes > Cestoda > Diphyllobothriidea > Diphyllobothriidae > Spirometra > Spirometra erinaceieuropaei. The sequence continues at coordinate 459,630 of CACRXP010000118.1, forward strand.
CCTTTGCGCCAAACAACGAACCAAATTGCGTATATTGCCCAGAACAGGTGTCCTTTCGAAAGACGCTTCTTCGAATGCTGTCATCAGCTTTTCTGCTTAGGTGGACGTCTAGGATAGGCTGGGAGCCTGCTATTTCAACCTCCAACACAAACCTGACCGATGAATGTACTCGATTTACAACATCCAAGAGGGTGGTTATGTTGGTTACTCTGGGGGTAATTAAAGAGATGTCATCAAGGTAGTGACCGTATCAGTCCTTGTTGTTTATCATACAAGCGTCCGTACCGGCATCAGAATATCAAAACTTACCTGATCTGTTTAGTTAAATGGCTCTCTTCAGGTCTCTGCTTGTTACACTGTGTGTAACGCCGTCGCCAAGGCAAACAATGTTTCTCTTTCTGAAAGTGTTCGGTCACTTTCTTTGGCCACCATACTAGCAGCAGCAGCAGCTTAGTGAACTTTATTAATTTGATCTCACTTTAAGTTTACACAAATTCGAATGAGTTGAAGAGTACCTCTGTACCTGCATTCGAACTAGTATTTATATTCCTCATTTATCAAACAAACTGAAACTTAAGAACCGTAACTCCCAAACGCTGCAATCATAAACTACTTTGGAACTGCAGCTTAGAATATGTGGGTAGTCGCAAAGTAGAAGGTAAAATAGAGAAGTGATCACTGCGTCAGTCGCTGGTATTCAAACTAATACTGCTTTGATGCTTAGTGCAGTTTACCCCAGCGTTAATCTCGGTTTGAAGAAATTTGCATACCTGTGCTTTTGTCCATGACGGTTGATCTCCGTAGGCTTTGCTACGCTCTACCAAACCTCACTCATGGTGTGCGTGGTAACGGGAAAGTTGGTAAATCGTGAGTCTGCGGCTTTAAATGGATTTTGCTTTACACCCCTACAAATGTGCGACGCAGTTGGCCGGCATTTAGGCAACATAAACATTTGTGAAACACTTACTGGTAGCTTCCCAATTACCCATTACGTAACTGTGCAACCGATGCATGTTAAGCACACCGAGCCATAGTTTTTGGCGCTTGTGAATGGAGTATATCACACCTTCCAACCGGAGGGCAGAATGCCTCAAACGGCCTGATGATTTCGTCAACAAGCTCAGCCAGTAATTTTGCCGGTACTTGGTCCGGAGATTTGGATGCGTTGGGCGCAAGAAGTGCCTTCCTCATAGCTTCCTCTCAAAGGTCGATACTCTCCGTGACTGCATGATGAGAAAGCCTACCCGGAAGAAGATGCGATCACTGTAACAAGAAGTTTATTGACCTGACGTTTCGGATTTTCACTCGAACCCATTATCAGAGGCGGTTGCAGATAAGGGTCCAATAAAGGTCGGACCAATAAACTTCTTGTTCCGGTGATTTTGTCTTCTTCTTCTGAACTGATTCCTGGAAATTATTTGTTCGCTTCTATTCATCTGCCGATTAGAATTCGACCCATCTGTGAAAGCAGACGCGAAAACGACCTAGATGTCCTGCCTTGTGGTCGTTTTCAGTTATATCTTCTTGTTTCCTCCTTCCGTTTCTGTAATCGTTTTTTAACTCCACAGCCTACGGCTTGTGAAGCTGACGACTACTTATGACTTTTATGAGGCCCGTTCAACAATTTTTTTCATAATCCTTCCGCGATCTATCCATCCGCGACTAGTTTGATGTTTAAACCTTTGAATTCTCGGAACGTTGGCCCTCACAACAGCACACGGCAACAGTAAGCGGGTTGATTCGCTGAATTGCCAACCACATTTTCATTTGGAATTTGACATTCAGGTGTAGAAGCCGTAGATAGAGGGACAAAAAATATCCTATGAAAGCAGTGCCCAAGAACAAGCAAGTAAAGTGCCTAAAACACCTATCGGACCCAGAAAGGCTATAGTTCCTTAACAATCACTGCGTTGGAGGCGTTGTGAAGGCAACGTTACTGCGGCTCAAGAGATTGCGTCCGGACACTTATCTGTGTTCCTTGTATCCCTTCAAAGCAATGAACCAAAAACGAAGACAATGTGCCCATACCCATCCAGATATTCATTCAGAAACAATACTACTTAAGTAAGCTTAATAGTGTTTTTACGGCAACAATTAATTCATGATTCGTGTTCAATTAGCCTACTACACTGATGCTCGAATATGCATTATTTTCCTAGACAGCGCCTATTATCCTGAAACTTCTACTGCAATTTACATAAATGGAAACCTCTTTCGTCATTGACAAAACGTCTGGTTTGCTTCTGATGAAGAGGGAACTAACAGGCAGGCACAGGCGTTCTTTCGAATACACTGAACTGAAATGAACGTCATTATGAACTGAAATTAGATAATACACATTTGATAAATTCATTTAGATATGAGTTAGCTGAATCTTATGATATTTATGGTCAAACCGTAGGGTTGAAGCTCGTACACACGCAACCGGTGATTTGCCACGTTCAAGTTCTTGACAGTGTTGTGAACGAAAGCTTCTACATCCTTTGATACTACCAAGGCTGATGTCCAGAACTTCTACTGTTGTTAGCATAGTAACGAGACTTGGTCCGTAATGGAAAAATCCAAGTTCGTCCCTGTTCAAGGTATTTTTGGGAAGTAGAATTTTGCATCTGAATACCCTGTCTTGTTACATAAAAATCAGAAGTGTTGACAACTATTTAAGAAATTTACAGTGTCATCTGCAATCAGACCTAGCTTCCCATAAGTACTCACAAGTGCACAAGTTTCGCAGTCGAATGGTGCGCTTGCGGCTACAGCGTACGCCTATTTGGAGGTTTCCACGGGCTGAGTCACGACTACCCCTCAGGCAGACTATTCTATCGTTCTACCACGTGGTTTGAGAAGAAATACTTTCTCACACTCAGCCTTCCTTGAGACACATGCAATTTGAAGTGACTCCCACGGAGGTTTATTTGCGAGCTGAAAGAAGTTGCTGCATGGAAGGACGCAGTTCAGCCCACGTACAATTCAGGTTTGAGTCAAGTTCCTAAACAGCTACCTATAACGCAAAGGAAACAGACGTGATTTATTTGGCGGGGATCGCATATGACAGCGCTCCCTTACATTTAATTTGGAATGTTGTCTGTGAACTTTTTCGAGTTATTCGTAGTCCCTCTGTATCCGGCCCTGTCTTGCTTTCTCAGCGTATGGACTTACAGATGTTGCGGGGACTCTGTGAGAATCGGGTTTCACGGAACACCGCAACGGCCAGCTTGATGACGTCCAGTACTAAGGCTGCGTCTTTAGCTACCCTGCAACAGTGATTAGAAGGTTTAGAAGTGTTCGTCATCCATATATCGAGATTCTTCTGTGCTTCTGCTCGACGGATTGGCATTTCGTTCAGATGGCCATTGCGCGTATCGGAACAGTTGGTTTCGATTTCTAGGATAGTCGATCCGAGCTTTAAACTCTACAGAGTCCCGCTATGTATGACTGAGCATTTGCTTGAAAATACAACTTGAACACGACCGGCAAGGAGTTTTCTATTCATTTGAGGAATTGGACTCTCACCCCATTACCGTAGGCATTTAGAGGAGTTGCTGATGTGCGACACTACTGAAGACTTTCCTAAGTTGAAAGCAGACGAAATTTCCGGTTTGTTTTTCGTCTAGTGATTCTGTCTATTTTTTAGTCATTAAAGTAAGTTCGCTACAAATAACCTTACTTTACGAAAGCCATATTGGACACTGAAGATGAGGTTGTGTGTTTTGAAATGACCTAACAGTCCCTTCTATGGTCTTATCTATGGCCTTTCAATAGATGGATTGTAAACTGATGGTTCTCTAATTGATCGCTGGTGTACGATTACCACTTTTTGGACGTTGATGACACTTCCCGAAGCGTTGTTTCTGAAAAGCATGCAGGAGTGCTATCCAGGATTACACGAACGTAGGACTACTCGGAAAACGATTTTCCGCAAGCAGTTTCGACTTTTGACCAGGAAAGAGGTGACAGTCCTGTTTGCGTCATATCATAGTGCAGATGATGTCCCTCACCATTTGGTATCGGAAGCTATCTACTTCGTCTTGCAACAACACTGGTCGTGTTACATCCTTTCGCTCAGTTCTGGTAGACATACATTTACTGAGTCACTCTGAGGGCATGCTGATGTATCAGGAAAGCCCGCCCGCTTCCGCTTGGTATAGAGTTGGTGGTCATGGCTGCCCATTCATCCACGTCCTTCTGACTCCTGTTGGGCTGTTGCTGTTGTTGGTGGTGGTGAAAACTCCTCGTCAGGTGCATGTTGTGGACAAAGGGGTGGGGTGGCACGCCTAGTTGCGGATCCTGATGTCAGCCACCTGCGTTCTCCCCTCCTCGGGTCTTCTTGACTCTGTCTTGACACCGGATCCGGTGGGGAATGGGGAGGAGAGAGTGCAGCGGATAGTGCGAAAGTCCACCATCACTATAAACTAATTCACGCGCAAGTCATCGTGCCTAATGCACTTTGGCGTGTAGCACACGGCGGACATCGTCGGAATCGACGGCCGAACTGTCAGGAAAGCTCGCCCAAAACACTAAGATATCCCTTTGTGTTTTTACGGGTTAGTTCTAGGCAAGGAAAGTCCTTATAATTCAAGCTGTTCCAGTGACCTTTAGAAACCCTGTTAATGAAGCTCTGATTGAATTCTTACTAGTGCAGTTCCATGATAAACTAAGCAACATAGGGAATTCGTCTTTAGTCGGCGGAACCACTTCAGAGTGGGTTTTGTGATTATTTAAGGTTCATTTGAGGTCTGATTTCGACACCACGGATGCGCTATACGACGTCAGTTTTTTCTTTCCCCAAATACTGCAGGCCAAACTAAAAAGTAATAATATATTTCTGATATACTATTTTCGGGGCAGATTGTAATTTCTGCATTTTAAAATTTTAAAGGATAAATTCAATTGGTCGACATTCCATACAGGTAATCAAGACTATGTGCTCCGAAATAGTACAGCCCATAGAGCAGGATTCGCTGCAATTTTTAATGCCCTTAAACGCATATGCTATTATTATAAAGACTAATGGATTTCAGTTTACACACACTAACCAAATAGACAGAACGCAGAGGGTTTTCGAAGAACGATCAATAGACACTGACTTAGAAATATATATGCCGGCAGTAATACTTTGCCGCAAAATAACGTTCGACTGTGTAAACATGTGCGCCAGGAGTAAAGGACCCACAACTTTGTAGGTGGAAACAAAACGGATTTGCACTTCGCTAAACTGACTATCTTTCGACGCATAATGAGTAATCATCATTTTCTCGCCATCTGAATGCTCGAATGGCTAGGAAGCAAACAGATGAAAAAACGGCGAATGTAATAGGTTCGATTTAGGTTTAAATTGGGAGAGGTCGAAAATTCCGAAAGCTCTCACTGCGGAAGATAAGTACGATAGGTCCAGAATTCGAAAGCGTTCGAAGGTGATCTCAATTGAGCACAAGCGCGATAACTGGTTTAAGCAAACTGTAACTCTGCATGGCCTTAGCATTGATCGGTAGCATGGTCTAACCAGAAATTGCGCCTATATAAGCAAGAGATAATATCTAATAACCGGCGTTGCAACGGTAGGGTGAAGGACCCCACCTAACTGTCGGTGGACTGTGGTTCGGGCCACATGGGAATGCTGATAACGGGGGGTTGGAGGATGGGACAGAACGGCGGACGGTTAGCTAATGAAATGCAAAAAACAAATTATTTGGACTCCTGCCGCAAGTCTTATTGTACGCTTTCGTATGGCAACGGAAATGAGCGCGCTAGCTGAAAAATAAACAAAAAGCAAAATTCAAAAAATAACGGAGTTTGAGTGGTGGTTTAAGGTGGTGAAAGTAATTGTGGTTTGTAGTATAATGTTTGCACTGGCCTGCAAATGGATGCCAAGATAAAACCCTATATGACATGATCCACAGTCTCCCGACGGTTAAGTGGGGTCCCTCACCCTACCGTTGCCATCTGCGCGATAGGAAACAACGATATCATTCGCGATGACAATCACGTCAGGATTGTAGCGAACGAAAACGGAATCAAACCAGGTCCCCACAAAATATTAAATGATAAGAACAATCACTTTTTGGTCAGTGGAATCACAATGAGTCAAGATCTACGATCGAACTACTTTCATAACAGAAACCATCCAGTATTCGACGGAAAAGCCCTCTCGTATAAAGGCGGGATGGCTTCAATTTTTGCTCGATAGCTACAACTCAGAAAATAAAGGAGACGAAAAATGTTAATAATAAGGTCCTTCGTATAAGTCAGGCATGCTAGCTCAGCTCCTATTAGTCAAAAATTTTGGGTGACAAATTTAATTCTTTTGCGTGTTTTAGGATAGTCGAAGTTGTACCCTCTGAAAGTGTCTAATTTTAAATAGAATATTCTTAATCTCAGCAATGGGCACCTAAAGGACTTTGCAGCAATATATCTTAAGTTTTAATGGGTAGATGTTTCCTACAATAGACGCCGGATACTAAGTTTGAGAAAGGCGAGGACGCTATATATAATTCCATCAAACAAAAGTTTCTTCCATACTTTTATGCACACAGATGCCGTGCTGTAATTTAGCATTTAAATATGCGACGCAGTCCAACCTACCAACCTATATTGAGAACGTCACAATTTCCAGCAATAAGAACGTCAGTGCTCCAGCGAGCTTTGTTTACGACTAGGACATTGTCATGATCAGTCTGTTTTGGAAGACGTTATGCGGCCGTAGATGCCAGTGGCCGGATGTATTTCGCGAAAACAGTTAAAGGACAGTGGTAAGGGGCGCTCACCTATTGTTTTTACGGGACTCACTCGTTCCGTTGTGCCTTACGGGCTCTCTCTCGAGCTCAACCAGCAGCCACACAGCGGCGCATGATATAAGCAGTATGGTATTACCGACAAGGACAAGGGAGACTTGAATAGCCATTTCTGGCTTGTTAGCCGTCGTCAGCCAGTCAAACCTAGCCCCGCAGTGTGGAACACCTGGGACTCGAACTCACGACCTGTTAGTTAGAAGCCCAACACCTATAACCCCTAGGGTTGTGTATGGCTGGTTGACAACGGCTAATAAACCAGAAATGACCATTCCAGCCTCCCTTATCTTTGCCCGTCATAACATTCTGTCTATAATAAAGTTAGTTCCAGAAGATATTAAGGATGTAGACTTTCACTGGTAAAATGAACCGGTGAGAATTCATATAGGAGATAACATATCGGCACATTTATCCAATTACCACGAGCATAGGTACTGCAGGTCTCCGTTATGAGCATCAGTTTTCGTCGGAGATTAAGCTTCATGTTAACTATCTGGCCCAAAGCGTCATCTATATGCGAATGCGCCACGAAAACTCATCAAACCGGTAATTAACTTCAAAAGGTGTCATATTTGATGGGTTCTGGTTAACGTGAACTGGAGGACCTATCATTTTGGCAGTATAATGGGAAGGCTGGAACACACAAGTGTTAAGTTGTATTCCAAGGCCATAAACCCCAGCGAACACTTGCGTCACCGGAAGGCAAGATTATTCTACATAAAAAATATATTTTTTTACATAAAATTGATCTAACATAACTACATCAGTAAACTGCATTCAAACCTCTTAACAATGACCGGCATCTGAATATGTGGTCATAGATGCGGACACAAACTGAATCCTTGTTTTCTTATCAGTTTGCAGTCTGGCTAAAAATCATCTGTCAATCTGAATTCTGAATAAATATTCCTTCCCCAAAGAGGCACGATGCCCTAAATTCATTTTTAATGATGGTTTTAATTGACCGGGGTATTAGAAGCTCAGATGATTCATTTGTTTTTTTCTGGACAGAAGCTTGCCGTACGGTACTCCATTTATAATCCCGAAAGAATATTCTAGGGACAGATTGCAGATGTGCTCGAACCCTTCGTTTGTAACCAAATGAGTGGATTCAAGGGGAACTTTTATGAAAATATTGCTTTTTAAATCAAGACCCGTGTGGGGTAGTTTGGGGACCTGGACTGGCGATGGAAGTTCAACAATGGAAGTACTTATTTTTTGAAAGACTTTACTGTTTACGAGGGCAATGGCGCCTCTTGTCGTTGTTAATGGCGGCATTTTCTGCTTGACCTCGGCGGTTTGTTTTTCGACAACCGTTGTATGACTGACCCTGAACATTTCTGAATGATTGCGAAGAGTGAAAGGCTCCCTGAAGCTGCGTCTTATCTTCTTCTAGTAGCCCTAATGCATTTTAAATTCCTTCTCTTCAGTCCCTTGAAACAAAGGTGGTTTTAACACTTTTGTTTGGTGGAATAGCCAATGATTAGGGTCTTCTAAAAGATGAATGCAAAATCTACACATCTGATCTAGTTATGTCAACAATCTGATTGAGAGAAACATATGCGATCGCGCAGAGGCAAACAGTAGTCCATCGGAGAGTAAATTGCGTAAATTAGCAATACTGACCAATATCTGCCGAGTTTCTGGTATCGGTCGAGTCAAATGTTGGCAAAAATGGTGCGTAATCTTGAAACTATAGACGTTTACAGATTAAGCGAGAAATAAAGTGCGAACAATTAAAAAAACTCCATTGGGAAAAGTACCGGTAGAATTCAGAGTACCCGAGTTTTACACATGAGATCTCTCGGGGAGATAAAATGTTTCACAAAGGGATGGAACATGCTAAAACAGGACGAGACCGTCGACAGGATATGGAATACATTTAGCGCTAGGAGGTTGGAAAGGCTCAGTATTCAAAGACTTAAGCTGGCGGGTCAATACTGACAACTTTCTCCATAGGCTTGAAATCAAACTGATGTGTTGAGCACCGACTACCTTAAGCGTTTGGTAGACGAGGTCTACCATAGGGGACATATGCCACATAACCCTAGCATGTGGGGTAGAGACAGTTCAAACGCATCATGATAAATGTGCATTAAAATTACAAGATGCATAAGATGTGCAGTGGGACCGCCAAGGGGCTGTGTTTTTGAGCTCCCACGTCCAGCAGTGTCAGAGCGGGTGCAGGCGGCGAGTAAAACTAAGGTGGCAGGTGAAATGTGTGCAGCAAAGTCCGGAGGACCACTTTGCCTTGTGAAGGCTAATGTGCCTCGACTGCGGGGAATTACTTCCGAAGAGAACTATGACAAAAGAGGCTGAAGCGTAGACAGCGACCCCTCCTCCTCGGAATTTCTTGCTTCTTCTTACTTCTTCTAGTTTCTTATTCGAAGGTAACTTAAAATTTTGGACATTGCACAAATGGACAGATAGGGGGCTGATGGTACAAGTGAAGATGAGAGTTCAAGGGACCAGCTGCTAAGTAGTAGGGATCGCTGGAACAAGAGCTTTATTCCCCTGATGTTTTTGATTCGCGCTGGAACCCATCACCAGAGACAGTGACAGATATGGGCGATTCGTGCACAGGCAGTTGCTGCATTTGCAGGATTCAGTTGCCATGCCATCGCATACCTACGATAATTTGCCGCTCTCTCCTCCATCGAGGACTGTTGCCCGCTGGTGCGCTAACTGCTTAATGGCGTATTCAATGTGCGGGATCGCTCGCCAGAATGTGGGATCGGTAAGGTTTTGTCGTTCGTCTTGTTTGCGCATGTACCGGTTGATGAAATTGCGCGGGTAGCCAGTTTCCCTGAAAACCCGTTGATGAGATCTAAATTCGGCAACCATGTCTTCTACGTTTCACTTCAGTCCGTCCCGGTACGCCGATATATCGTCCTTAGCGACTGTGCTTGTGGCTGATTAGGTGGTTGCTGTTGAAGTCCACTACTTGCATCATGTTCGTTGCATCCCTGTAAACTTTGGTCCTTAGGCCACTATAACCTTTGCGTCGGACGAGGACATCAAGGAAAGCCAGCTGGTTATTTCCATCCTCCTCCATCATAAATTTCATGGCTAGGAAGATGCTGTTGAGACGACGAAGGTACCGCCCACATACGGAGTCCAGAATTTCGGTCTATGGTTCTGGAAGAACATCGACTCTAGCCGTTGTAGGGCCGCCTCGACCATGAGTCCTGAAATCATCAAAATAATTGGTGTCCCCTTAGCCTGCAAAATGAACTTCGTAGCTGCCTTTGGAGCTTCGTTAGGCATGTTGGTGTATGTGTGTGTAGGTTTGGCGGCTCGCCTAGGGGTGGCCCCGGCCACGCCAGCAACATCTGGTCTTCTTGGCTATGTTTTGACACCAGACCCAGGTGGGAGAGGAGACACTGCGGTAGATGCTGCGCAAGTCCACTATCACCATAAAAGAAATCACGCATAAGTCACCGTGCCTGCTTCACCCTACTGTGGAGTACACGGCGGACATCGCCGACAACATCGGTCGAACTGTCGTGTTTGTGTGTCTGTTTGTGTCTGGGGGTGTATGGGTGTCCAGTTGTGGGTTCGCGAGATGATCGTGGTAGGTCACTCACTTGCTCGCAGTTTTTGACTACGCCTATTGTCCATTAAATGGCACCAAAATCTCAAATATGGCTCCCCGAAGCTGGGCTCTGTCTAGCGGCCACACCGATAACCGCTTCGACTGGCGGGCTAAACCATGTATGGATATCCGTGTGTGCATCTGCGCGTACGGTAATTCTGCTCCCCTCCCACCTCCGCTGGCTGCAAGAATTAGCTTGTCGCCACATCTCAGATGAGGCTCCATCTCTTACCCCGCAAGAGGCCATAAGCACTCAGCAAGCTACAGACCCAGTGGCTGAAAGACCTGTCCCTCTCTACTCTTTCACACCTTCTCCCCACACTCCTCTCCTGCCCCTCGCTGTCCCTCTACTCTATACTCTATTCTACTGTATTACCCCACGGTCGAAAATCATACAACGAGGGCGACGAGCAATCAAGTTGGCGGCCTAAAACATTGATCGTTCTCTCACCAGACCCTGTAACCCACGGAGGTGAGCGGTATCCGCCTGATGCGACAAAGCTGCCCTATTTAGGGAGAGCACTAATTTCCCCCAAGAGGGGGAGTGGACTATAAAAGAGGTCCTACGTTAAGCTGAGTTCACGACATATGCGCGCAGACTGTTTAGCACGCGGTCGAAACTAAAACACAAGATTAAGTGATCTCTTTCTTTCTCCTTCTCTGCCCCATCCCACATACAGCTAATGTGCGTCCGCCCACTCGGGCTTCCTGAGATGTTGATTCCCTCTTAGATAGTCCCAGGAGCAACTGGCCCGACCGAAGGACGGCAATAGTGTTTCGGGAACTGGAGCGCTACAAGGTGGACATTGCTGCATTACGCGAGACCCGCTTCTCCGAACAAGGCCAACTCGAGGATGTGGGTGTCGGCCATACCTTCTTCTGGAACGGTCGTCCAAACGCAGAGCGACGAGACGCGGCGTCGCGTATGCCATCCGGAATAACACCGTAGGACGACGGTCTTGTCTCCAGCGGGACATCAACGATCGCCTCCCCCTACTTCTTCGGGAAGGCAAATTCGCCACCATAATCAGCGGCTACACTCCACCAATGACCAGCTCCGAGGATCAAGGAACGAATTGTACGAGGATCCGAACGTCCTCCTGACATCAGTGTCGAAGACGGGAAAGCTGGTTGTCCCTTGTGACTTCAACGCCCGCATTGGCACAGAACATGATGTCCGGAGAGGAATGCTGGGTCCCCATGGTCTCGGCTGCTTCAGTGAGAATAGCCTGCTTCTCCTGCGCACCTGGGCAGAACACTGACTCACTTCGACCAACATCTTCCGCCTTCGGACGCGGGAGAAGGCCACCTGGATACATCCTCGTTCGCGACACTGGAATCTGCGGCACTATGTCCTCGTCCTGAAGCCTAACCAGCAAGGCGTGCTGGTGACAACGGCAACACCGGTTGCCGATGGGTGAACCAACCGTCGCCTTGTCATCTCCAAGCTGATGATCTATCTGCGGTACACAGGCAACCGACCACCAGATATGTTGTATACTGCTTTGTTGAATGTGCCTGCTCACCATCTCTGTTATGCATGCATAACAGAAATGTAGTTAGAAATAGGATGTGTACTGTGTACGAAAGACAGTACAAGTGAGGAAGCTTGTGGAAACGGCCAAGTCTACGGCAGGGGGAAAGTCATAGGCCAATGCGTGGCCAATTAGTACAAAGAAGGTGTGAACAATGGCACATGACTTTGACCGTCCGCTTGTCACGCGCATGTGACATGATATCCTGACAGTTCGGACAGCATAGGCTGCAATCTCCACTTCAGAAGCGAGTTAGATCAACGACTAACCAAACTTCAAATCGACGCCGAGGAGGACACCTCTGTAGACAACTAAGGAATCCAGTCCAGTCAACCGTCCTGGCTGTTCTTGGCCACGTACGACGCCAGCACCAGGACAAGTTTGACGACAACGACGCCGCCACCAGCAATCTGCTCGCACAAAGCCTGCATTACTGCTCTACCGACGGAAACAAGGCAGCCATCTACCTAAGTCGCTGCCTTGTGCAACAGCGGCTGCGGTAGATGCAGGACGCCTGGAAGGCTTGCGAGTCCGAGGAGATTCAAGGATATGCGATCCGCAAGGAACGAATAAACTTCTTCGTGGCGGTCAAGTCTGTCTACGGTCCCACAACTAAAGGAGCCGCTCCTCTTCCCAGCTGCGACGGAACTACCCTACACACTGGGAAGGCGCAAATTCTGAAGCGCTAGGCCGGGCACTTCAGAGGCGACCTCGCCTACCCTCCACCATCTCCGACGCCGTCATTGCCTATCTGGCTCAGGTGGAGACCAACGTGACCTCGACCTTTAGCCATCTCTCCACGAAACCATCGGGACAGAGTAGCGGGTCTCCAGCGGCAAAGCGCCCGGATCGGAAGCGATTTCTGGTGATATTTACAAACACGGCGACCCCCAAATCGTGAATCATTCGATAGTGCCCTTCCCAGAGATGTGGCGTCACGGTCAAGTCTCTCAGGATTTAGGTGATCCCAAAACCCAATCGTACAATTGGAGAGGGAACCTCCAACTCTGCTACAACCACAGGGGAATATCGCTGCTCAACTTTGCCGGAATGATCTTCGCTCGCATTCATTTTAGTCATCTCAACAGCCGTCTGGAAGCCAATGCGGCTTTTGTCGTCATTGTGGAAATACAGCTACCGTCTTCGCTGCCCGCCTGCTACAAAAGAAGTGTCAGAAGATGCGGACCGAACTTTTCTCTAATTTCATGAATCTGAAAAAAGCCTTCGACACACTGAATAGCGAAGAACTGTGGAAAATCATACAAAAGTCGGGTGTCCAGACTGATTTTATTCGGATTTCCCGTCAGCTCCACGATTGCGTGGTGGCGCGCGTCACCGAGAACGGAGCCGTCTCAGAGATATTCCCAATGACCAACAGAGTAAAGCGGGGCTGCGTCCTCGCGTCTACTCTCTTTAATCTCATATCCTCTGTCATACTAATGGACGCCTACCGTAACAAACGCCCAGGGGTGTGCGTCGCCTACAGGATGGACAGCCAACTCCTTAATCGTCGGCGTTCTCACATCTAGTTGCGTGCGTTTACAGCTACCATCCACGAGCTTCTCTTCACCCACGGCTGCGCTCTCAACTCCTCCTCAGAGGGGACCATGCAAAGGAGCATGCGTCTTTTCGCTGCCGCCTGCGACAACTCTGGCTTCATCATCAACACGGAGAAAACGGTGGCTTTATCCAACTGGCACCCGATACTGCCTACGTCGCACCCCAAATCAACGTGAACGACGTCCAACTGCAAGTCGTAGACGACTTCACATACCTGCGCAGCACTCTCTCTCTCTCTCTCTCTCTCTCTCTCTCGCAACACTAAGATCGGCGATAAAGTGGCCTGCCGGATATTTAAGGCCAGACCAGCCTTCGGTTGTCTGCAAAGCACTGTGTGAAATCGTCGTGCTCCTCACCTGAGCACCAGGTTGAATATGTACAAGGCAGTCATACTGACGACGTTTCTGTATGGAGCGGAGACTTTGTCGGTATACAAGAAACAGGCGCGGAAGCTCAAGCACTTCCACCTCAGTTAACTTCGGAGGATATTAAAGCTGAGGTGGCAGGACCGGGTCCCTGACACGAACGGACTGGAACGGATAGAAATCCTCAGCATCTACGCCATGTTAAGACAACAGTTCCGCAGGAGCGGCCACCGGGTGGGTTCCTGCCGTCGAGGAGTTCAAGTCTGGCGCTACAAGAATACCCTGAAGACTTCCCTGAGGCTCCTGAAAATCGACCTGGCCAACTGAGAAGACCTCGTCTGTAACCGACCGACATGGGGGAGAACAGTGAAGATTGACGCAGCAATCTATGAAGCCAGGCGCGTCACCGATAACAAAGCCAAACGCGAAGCTCGCAAATCACTACTACCCTCCGCCTAGTAACGACAACGCCCAGACGTCCACAACCTGCCCACCGCGTCAGCGACGTCCCGGCTACCGACAGGTATGAATGGACATCTTCGGATCCAATGCGCTGTCGACCTGACAACGTCCACTTCTCGCGCTCTCGTCCCTGCCGCATACTCCGTGCCGATCACCACCCCCGTCATCGTCGGTTACAATGTCGCCGCCAATGGTCGCCACCCACCAAAGCCTTCCACACTGCCCAAACCGCTGCGTCGACCGCACTCCACCCACCGATGGGACGACGTCAAACGTCCAATCAACCTCAATCAGCATCACGATGCCTACTCCCAGAGGTGCTGCTTCGGTCCATACTGTCCTCATTAATATCGCACATTCGCCTCGCACACTGGTCAGGTCGGTCACTCGCGAACCCATCGCACAGAGACAGGTGATTCAGTGCCTGGGGCACCAGCCTACGCTCGCTATGTCCGCCCTCACTTCTCTCTTTGTCCCCGCGCGTTCGCCCACGGCATGGGCCTATCCAGTCATATGCGTATTCACGACAGCGGAAATCACTGCAGTCTCGAGACATCTAGCACACATGGCACGGGTGAAGGAGGAGGAGAGAGCGCGGTAGATGCAGCGCAACTCTACTATCCTTATAAACAAACTTACACGCAACTCAACGTCCCTGCCCTCACCATGCAGCGCAGAACACGGTGGACATCGTCAACAACAGCGGTTGAATCTTCGTGTTTGTGTGTGAGTATTTGAGGGAGGAAGAGAGGGAGGGGAGTGGAAGGGAAAGCGAAATAAATCATCGAGAGGACTTAAACACTTGCGCATCCTATCGTCGTGGTTATTAAGGTTATTGAGATCGCTCCCGAAAAACATACTCACCGGGAGGTGATTTTGGACCACACAAGCTAAACTGCCTTCTTACCGGCATAGCCTCCTTATGTCGCAGCAAATATCCTGTTCAATAGTTTATTTTATCAACGTTATTGAAATCCAGCCTTTGGGAAGAATTACTTGCTAACAGTAGAAGTGGTTTGCTGGCAGAGTCTGGAAAGGTTTTAGCTTCGTACCCTGAGACAGAGGGGATTACGTTCAAACGACAATGTTTTGATTAGAAATCTCTCCCAAGTTCCTGAAATTTACATCTCGACAAACATCCTCATGAAATATAGAAGACATGCATGTGCTTAATTGCCAAGTAAATGACGTTCCGCCAGGAGTCCTTCATCAGATAAAACATATTAAAAAGGCAACGGCCGTTGCAAGTCAGAGTGCAATATTAAAAATACCTTTATTTCAGATGGAGAAAAAGACCCGCTAAGGAAGGGAGAATCCGTCAGTAATTATGAAAACGATGATAAGGATCCCATAACAATTTAAACTAACTTCGCATGCACATTTAGTTATTAGCCATCGTACCACACTTCAATCTTTTACAGGTTTGTAGTCGTAGGTTAGAAAACGATGTGTCCTTTTTAAAAATCTATTTTTCTGTTTTCGAATTTTTGATTCTCTGCCCATTCGTATTCTGGCTAATTTTGTTTCTTTCTAGAGTTTTCCGCGTTTCTGCTCATCCGGCGTAAATACACTCCTTTATTCGCTCGTTGCCTTCATGTTTACCAGCACTGCTCTAAACGGTCGTTCATTGCTTATGTTTAGTGCCCCACGCACAAACCTCCCCTTCCTATGTATAATTAAAGCAACTCCATGCTTAATGTAAGTCTGTGGACATGCCCAATCTTCAAGGAGACGCGACTTATCAATTGCAAGTCGGGGGCTTAAACCCTAATTTCTAGGATCCAAAAGTGTAGTGTCTGATGACCATAAGCGCACCTTAAATTGATTCCTAACGAACGGCACGCTTCTAGGCCGAATATGACGTCCGTGAGTACCCTGTAGACTCACCTGAGGTCTTACCACATGATGAACATGGAGATCAATCCGGAGTTCCTGGACATTGAAGCGGAGTTCATGAAAAATCTGAACTTTTTGCTTGTTCAAAAGAAAAATGGTTTTATGAAACGCGAAACCCAGTCTGCCAACAGATTCCATATAAGGGCGCAAGGAGATTTCGCCGACAATTCAGAGCGCATTTTACCCGAGGTCCTAAATAAGACTGACGAGATTTCACGACCGACTCCGAGTTTGGATACAATACCATCAAAAATTGAACCTTGTACCGTGAGAACTACGCATTTGGGGTCAATACCAGAAGAGCAATCTTCTCTAACCGAAAGTGGTTTCGAAACGTCAGAGAACTCGCAAACTGAGCTCTCTGCCAACGTCAAAGAAAAAACGAAACTCTTTCATTCGGTATCTTTGCACGAGACTCGGTCTGCTTTTTCGGTTTTTGACGAGAATACGCCCCCGGCAAACACTTTGGCCGTCAGTCCGCCAAAACGTCTTCCCATATCGACGAGGAATCGGGGAAGTAGGGTTCAGTCCCTAGCCAACACATTTGAACAGATTTGTTCAAACATTCAGGAGACCCGGCCTGTAAGATTTAAGACCACCCCTGCCTCTATGGGAGATCAAGACCCCACGTCTATTGGGAACGGTCCGAGTTGCCTACCTGAAAGGCGACCTTCTAAGCTGGAAATTCTACGGTCTGACATCTCAGATATGCAGGTACGTCAAGCGCCCTTTCCATGGTTTCAATGGCCAATTGTTCCAGCCAGCTTAAGCACGACCATGTAGAATTCTAATTCGGACTTTGTGTGGTATTCTTTCCCCGCCGGCCTTTGACGTGGCTCACCATTTGACTTATGCTTCTTCCGGCTACACAGCTTGGCTTCACAATACAGCGCCGGCTACATGCAAGCCCGTAATTGTTCACATGAATTACTCGCGATAAAGACATAAACCTTCGGCGAATTCCGTGTTTCTGAAAAGGGGAAAAACAGAAGTGTATCACATCGTCCTTTCAGGAGAAAACGCTTTGTTATTGTGGGGTCTCTGTCTTTTTTGTAGTTTTTTTTCTACCCGCTGGCTTAGTGGCCTGAAAATAACCTGTGGGGACTTCATTTTCTCTATTTTGTTTACTACTAAACACGGCTCTCCTAACATCGAGTGGATGTCGGACGTTCGCTCACTGATCTCAGTCACCATGCATGTAGGCCGATATCGAGGGAGAATTGCCGGAAAAGCACTGTATTGTAAATTTCCAGTAATTGCCTAGGATGGTCCTTTATCGGTTATTTGGTCTCAGCATTGCTGCGCTCCATGGCGTCACGTTTGACCTAACGTACCCCGCCATATTTTTCCGCCACCATTTTCGTCCTTCTACCACGCAGCCCAACTAGGAGACGCCCAATTCACTCGGGTTCTTCTTCTGCCAGCGGGTATCCTCTCGCTTTTGTTTAACGAACCCTTGGTTTATCTCGCTGCAGACAATCAGGTTCTCATCGAAGCCGCGGGCCTCCTTCCCATCTAGAATCGTTTTAGTACCCCACACATGCAATTGTTGCATTTCCACAGAGCTGTTATGTGTCTTCCAATATATTATGGAAGATTTTTAGCGTTTGCTATTTGAGAATGATAGCATGTTAATCACTTATCAACCATGGATATGTCCTTCATTCACACCTCATCAATTTTTTTGTGTGTCCCACGTGCAGTAGACTCCAGTTAATCGATCTACTTTGGACCGAAACCGTTTAGACTGATTTAACGGATGGCCCGATTGCCCCGAGTGACGCTCCGGCTCTCTCTATTACTCGTTATTGACTAGTATCCAGCTGTTAACTTCTTGGTCCTTTAGAGCAATTTCGCCAACCACTGTTAAATATTTTCTTGGCTTCTCGGTCATATGCAAGTGAATGGCGAATAGCAGACCGTCGGTGGGTTGAGTCAGTTAACGGATCAAATTATCCATAAGCCCCAAACTTGCTGCCCCTGTGCCCACTTCGAGCGCCCACCGCTGCACAACCCACCCATGTATCAGCCGCCTTTGGTCAGTGGCCTCGACTCTCAATGTTAACCACGTCACGGGCATGTATCCCACCTATGTGGCGCCACGCACAAGGATCGACTTTGCTCGGGTAGATCTTAAAGGATGGTTCCAACAACTGACGTTTGCGGAGAAGGGAAGAACCGGTCAAATGTTACGGGACAAGTATGGAGCATCCGCTCACCGATGCGTTCAAGACGCAGAAAGCGATTTGCACAACCAGCAGCAACTGGTCAGTTTGTCGGATGACAAGTAATGTCTAACAGTCACCAAATCATTATTCTAAGGATGGAGATGAGGAAGTTCCCGAAACACCAGCATAACTATAATCCGGTCCATGAACGCGCCGCCTATCCTTCTTCGTTTTCTTCGGGGAATGATGGACGGTAATCTGCTTCTTTCCGTAAGACTAGTCGCTATACGACCGCCAATGAGGCTCTAGATCGAGCCTCAAAACACAACAGAACAAGTATGCCCTACAACCCGATCGCAATCGATAAGACAACGGGCCGGTGGCTCAATTGATAGAACGTTGGACTTAATAACTCCCGGTGACCAATGGACGTGAGACCTAGGCTCAGGTGCCGAAAACCTGGGTTTGGGTAAAGCTAACTGACCACGGCCGAAAAGCCAGAAATGGTCATCCAAGTCTCCCTTGTCTTTATCGGTAATCTTCTGCCTATATACATATGTATATATATGGTATAGGTTTGTGCACCGATCAGATTATGGGACATGCTCGTTCCATTGGGCCTTAGGCTCGATTTAGAAAATGTTTAGACAGTCGCATAGGGACGAATTATAATGCGGGAACAGGACTGACAAACTAGGGTGGCTGGAATCACGATTTTAGACTTATTAGCCTGACCCGACCTTTACCGATGCTCAGACCACTTTCGACTTTGCAAATTTGCATAGTCACTATCTTGAACCGACTTGACCTTGGTGGACATATCTCCGGAGGGACTTAATTCTTGTCCCAAGTTCTGTTTTTCAGGGAGCTTCCACTTAAGTTCACATAGAAAGTGACACCATATCCCTCCGAGAACGAACTCCCTTGATTTGAAATTGCACGTTTTGACGCTTTCATATCCCACTCTTGCGATTCCTTTGCAAACACAGTGGCACAATAGTAGTGAACAGCAGCAGTCATGGTTTTATTAGTATATGTAGTGACAAGACAGAAGAAGGAAAATACTTTCTGGTAGCTTTATCAAACTGTGTTTGACAGCGCGAGCCAACACATTTTCAATTAACATACTTTCGTAGGCGAATCACATGGATGTCGTTTCCGCTGTTAGGAGAGAGGACGCGAAAAAAAACCTTACTGTAATGTTTTAGACCGCATGCTATTTGCAGATTAAGTTGTGTTCCATTTCTATCGGCTTATCACCACCTTCCTTCCTCTCCAGTTTTGTGCACGAAGACGGTTCGTGGCTGCGTTTCTGTTCTTTGTTGCGCTTGCACTACAAACATTTCGTTGTCGCCTTCCGCGAGTACTAGCACGAGTCTAGCGTGCTACAGTGTCAACCGTGTTCACAAGAGCGATTCCGTCAGCGAACTTCTCTCTGCGACTCAGATAAAAATCGCTACCTTGTTAGGTATCACTTGGTGTTGAAGACAGCTTTCGCCCTCAGATAAAAGAAAAGTACAATGTTTGCCGGCCGCAGAGGTGTCAGTGCTGGGCTTTTTGGCCCAATGCGACTATGTGCTTTACGCGCCCCCGCCTTGGTCGGAAAGCCACCTGTTCCTTGTGTGTTTCTTAGAAATGCTGAGTCATCAGAGGGCTATTTTCACGGAGATAACGGAGGGTGGGTGACGAAGGCTAAACATCCTGTCTATCTTTTTAAAATTTGGTTTATGTTAAGGGGCCTGAATGGTCGTCCGAATTGTGCCGCTCAGAGTTATCGCCTTCCCATCACAAAGTCAATATGGCATCTTCGTTTTGGTTGGCTCGGCACATGACTTGTAGGATAGGAAGTGTTGCATGGCCATTCTTTCCTTCCGTAAGCAATTCCACTTTTTTCATTGTCCAAAGTGTCTTGCACACGCAGTGAACTTAGTTAGTAATTCAAGCGTATGCAAGCGTTGGCGATCAAGTGTTTTCGCCCTCCTACGAAACCGTAATCCGGCGTAGCCTGTGACCACGGATGCGTAATTAGTAGTTGCATGCGGACTTTGCCAATCTTGCCTCAGAATACATATTTATCCTTTGTCGAGCAATTTTTACGGTGTAAATGGCTACTTTCTGGAAGTGAACACAATTCAACCAGGTCCTTTCTTCAGTGTCCATTCGGGTATCCAGTTTGTGCATTAAATTGCGCACTCACGCTCCGCCATCTCTAAGTGGCCAGTACTACCATCTCTTTAATGTGTTCCGTTGAAAGAGGTCTTTGACACAGCACTAGCGGATTTGTTTTTCCACTCGGCTGGAGGGGTGGTACACATCACTGCACATCGATTGACGAGATAACTGGGCAGTACCACACTCGCGGACCTTGTAAGATAAGCAGATAACGCAAAAACATTACTGGATACGGCAGTCGACTGGTGAATATAAAAGTCGACCAGAGGAAATGGAGGCACGTGTCTCCTACCTCCTGCACTTTTTTATGCCTCTGCTGTAGCAGCTTTTGCCCTCGAACCTTTCATCCTTTCGGCCTGATCCCTCTCCTCTTGACTGTTGTGCGATATAACCTGTACGTCCGCCTTCAGTGCTCTACTGAGAGGCGCAGACCAGTGGGAAAAGTCTAGATGTCATTGCTCTGCGACTTGTCGTGACTAAATAGTCTTGCTTGGAACTTCTTTTGTGAATTAGTGAATTTCAACGTTGGTCTTTTTGAAGTTGTTTCGGTCCTAAACCTTTACCAGGCCATTTTGTCCTGATTCATTGCCTTTTTCGTCTGGTTGTCCCCTGTTTTGCAGCTTCGCCACCCGTTTTTTACCCCTCTTCACCACGTATTTTTATGCCATGAATGTTTCATTTTCCATGAACTACCGGCCTGCATGCTACATGATTTCCCGTTCTTTTGACATTCATTGGGGCCGACTCAACACTCCATTGTGGCGTTTCAAGGGTGTAGCACAAACTCGCTTGCCCTAGTCTCCATTCAAACTTTGAGGGGAAATCCCGCAGGCAGGGCAATTCATGGTCATCATGTCACATGACCTCGCATTACAATTTCTGTTATTTTATGCAATAGCAAGTTTGCCCTACTTTAGCCCTCCGCGCCCCGATAGTGCTGTCACTGTTGGTATGCGGTTGCTCATTAATCAGACTTGGGCGCACACAGGTAGTCTTCGCTGAAAGAGTTTCGCCGTCCGTAACCTATGAACGCGCCTGTTAACCCACCATCGAACAGTCGAACTGTACCTGCTCGGCGCGCCCCCCTTCCTCTTCTTGATTTTGTACTTCAGCTTGTGCGGGCGTGATTTTATTTTCACCGCTGCCACTGTCCTCAGGCGCTGCATTACTTCAGTCAAGTTTCAATTCAGCCTCGAGCGAACTTGTCAGCTACCCGTGACCCCGGATAGTCGGTGCCTCCTCGCGGTAGTTTACACTGGCGCTAAGCGAAAACGTGACCTCCTCAGGATGTCGACTATCACTAAAAGCTAGAACGTTGGTCGAAGAGAGCGGCGTATTTTATACAAAGCGCGTTTCCTCTATCTTGCTCATTGACACCGTGCTTCTTCCTGAGAAAAGTCTGTTTAAACAGACACGACACGCCCATCGTCTTTTGGCTTTAACTGTTTTCTCCCCAGCGACCAATTGTTTTCCTTACCTTGTAGACGGTCAGGTGGACTTACGGTACTGGCAGAGACCTAGAAATGCAGTGCACGAAGCCTCTGAGACGTTAACGAGGACTTGTTTCGCTAGGCGTCTCTGTTGCCGACTCACTCAGTGCAAATTCCACTTTTTTCTCCACGAACTGTCCAAACTTTTCTTTGGCGCAAGCTTCTCGCTGACGTTCTGCTTAAAGTCAAACGTAAACTTCTATTGAGCCACGCACTGGTTGTCGATGAAAGCCTCAAATAAGGTTCCACAGGCGCCTGCTCATAGTTAGGACAGTTTCGATTGCTTTATTCTTGTCCGGGACGTTCTCTCGTTAGGTCAAACGGGGTTGCGCTTCGAATGCAGTTGATTATCGAGTATCTTTAGTCAAGCACTCTCCTACTTGGCTTGCGGACCCACACCTTGTCGCCTGAAATAGGGAATACTCAGAATAACATGAAAGTCGCGTTTACTGGCATATCATGATTTCATAGGGACGTATTGAGCAATCACAAGACTTCAACAGACATTTCTACATGTATACAGCGCAACCGTCTGACTCAATATGGTTCATTAAGCAAGGTTCTTAGGCTCACTCCGTTGTCTGTAATCTAAACGTACCGCGACTTAGGCATATTTCCGCGCATTCCCGTTATTAGTATTCAGCCAATACTTGCGAACTGATTCTTTTTCGGATCTTCGAATTCCAATGTCACACCTTCTCGCGAAGCCTCGTCCTTGGAAAATATGATTACACGTGCTGAGCCTTTTATCTACCTGTTGCTCGGCAGGAATCACTTATGTGCCCTCCTCCCGGCAGTACACGGAAATAGGAACTCCCTTTGCTACAGGTGACTTCGCACCAACTTCCGGGGAAATCGGGTTTATAACTATAGTTAGGGCTAGGGATAGGGTCAGGGTGGGGCCAGGTAGGGGTTAGTGTTAGATGTAGGGCCAGGACACGACAGTAGGAATTTGGCACAGTGCAACCTATATTACAGGAGGGGACGTCCCTATTCCCGTGTCTGGCTGGGGGGACGAGGGGACCGCGTAGACGATCTCCGCCGATTGACGAAGTTCACAGCCTAATCGTTGGTCCCGTCGTATTTTTGGATAACCTTCGTATTTGAGGACTTATAAAAATGCAACATGGTCTTCCCCGCACCATTGGTAAATAACTCCTTATCATGCCCCGTGCTTGCACTGTTCTACTCACAGAGAAATTACCCACGCAAGTGTACTGCGTGGAAATTCTGTTTCTTTGCATTTTGCATATCAGGATTTAGTTTAGCACCCGTCGCAGATAACCGCAACGATTTTCGGCATTCCACAGCACCGCCTTGTCATAATTCGGCGGCGACGGCGCGCAGTTTGGTTTCCGATCCTAGGCATGCCAATGTTTCCGTGCCCGAAAAGATGTTGCACTTTATTCGCTTCTCAGACTCACTGTTTTGAAAGTTGTGGAACACATTTCTGTGATATCTAGGACCACCCCTTCCCCTCTTCTCTGGTTTCATATGCTTCTCCTCTTTGCGCAGTCTTAAGAGATGCTGAAATAGTGCGCACCATTCGCCCCGAACCTTTTAATTCAGTCCTATCCCTGCCGTTAATTACGTTATGAGCATACTGCGTTTAGGCCTCCCCAAATTTGATTACGTTAAAGTTTCCTGCCTCACGGGTCCTAGTCAAAACGATGGCGGTGGGTGCTGACTTTTACCGTTTTGTTCTGACTGCAAAACGCAACACGACATAGCTCAGTTTTTGCTTTACCCCCTCAGTGCACATTGTCTATTCCAGTCGACAGAATATGAGCCTAGTGGTTGAGGCTGTTAGGGCGTAAGGGTTAAATTTCCAGTGGCCCACTGAACCCAGTTTCAAGTCTAGGGCGCGCTACCACCTGAGACTACGGTTTCACTGGCTAGTCACGGCAAACAAGCCGGTTATGGCCGTTCCACTGCTTCGACCTTTGTCGGTAACACATCCCAGACTTGCGCCGTGCTCTAAATAAGCCAACCGCTCCGCAAAACGCAGACGCCAGCGCCTCTGCTGTGCATTCAATGCGGGTGACTTGCTGTCTCCGTCTTGTTATGAAGACAGAAGTTTCTCATGATTTTGGTATAATGTGCGGAAGCTGCCTGCTCCGTCTTTGATCACAGGCACACTCGCTTGCCCCCCCCCCCATTTTTAGTCCCGGTAAACCCAATTTTATCCCATTTTCGCGTCCCCTATGCCTTCTCTTTTTTTCCTATTGTACTCCTCCCTACCTTTATTCTTCTGTGCCTATCCTTGCCCACCCTTCCTTCTTCGTACCCTACGCGGCCTCCCCTTTCTCACCACCACCACCACCACCACCACCACCACCACCACCACCACCACCACCA
>CACRXP010000118.1:495632-524635 GCA_902702965.1 Spirometra erinaceieuropaei
TGATATGCACCGTGTTTCATTGGCAAGATAAGGTTCAATAGGCCGAAAATTGGCGTGGACGCATCGGCTGACATAATTAAACAGTCAACCTACGTGTTCCGCATTCAACCTGACCCCGCACTCTACATGTCCCAGGATTTACAATGAATGCATCTCAAGTGCGTTATCTCTAGTGCATAGGGGAGTGCGCCCAATTGTCATAAGGACGGATTCCGTTCTATTTCTCCCAGCTGCGCGCGTCGTTGGCCTGTCCGGGCTGTTCAGTCGGCCGGCGATGTGATTGGGTGTAGTGGTTGGCGTCGTGAAGCCTTCGCCTCACACATGCCACTTGCCATCGCAGCAATGAATGACGGGTTCGCAGACTCAGCTCAACCTGACTAGTTCATGTCATCAGCCAATGTGATCTCCGCTCTAGTAGAACGCAACAACGTCGCAGCCCGTCGTGAGGGAGGGGACAAATAGCAACACACCGTGCACAACAACGAGCACGCGCACCCACACAGGCACCTTGACCCAGATCACACATTCCCCTTGCTGACTCCAGTCTGGCCAGCTTGTGCGCAACATACTGTCAATGTGTTGTCGTCCCCCGACTTCTTACATTCCCTGGGACGTGATTCAATTGTGAGCTGTAACCTTGACTGTCACAAACCCTATTAACCTCTCCCCAGACCTTAATACCGAGCATTGCTTGTTTGTCGCCTCAACTGTATGACAGATCGGCCGTCGATCTCGACGATGTCCTCACAGTATGCGCCACAGGAGGATGAGAGCAGGGACAGTGATTTACGTGTGAATTAGTTTGCAGTGATAGGAGACTTTTACTGCGTCTACCGCACTCCCTCCTCCTCCTTCCCTACCTGGGCTCGGAGTCATGAAGGCCAGAGGCGGGAGAGGATGCAGGTGGCTGGCACAGCGTCAATCGGCACCTAAGCGTACCACCACACCTCTGGTCTACAACAGACCTTGACCAGTATTTTATACCAGAATAAAAGTAGGTGAACCGTACGGATCCCAATGGACACGACGTGTGCCGGCAACTGGGTCTGCTACTACATCCTCAGTGCTGACACTTGTTGGGAGTGCACATTCCCGGTAACGCCCGCGGGACTCCGGTCTAGCCACCGTGTTGGTCCAGCGCATCTCCTGCGTGGGACGTTTTAGGGACAAAACCTCGGCTATTTAAACACTCCTTCAGACTATGGCAGTTCACTTGTACGGTTACGTTTGCAATACCTAGTTTTAAGCTTTCCTGAATATGTAATCGGTGACCGAATGTGCTTCTCCTATCTAGAAAACGTCACTTGTTTCTGTCTTGGAAATGAACTCTCTAACTCTGCGCAGTCTTATGTTTTTCCATGTTTCTCGAACTTTTATACTGATAATTCTCCGTTTCCAAATCTACTTCTTGAACCTTCAACTCTGGTAACGTTGTTCTGACGAAGAAGAGCTCATGCTCGACTATGGTTAGATTCTAATTTCAGACGTTTTCATCAATTGACCCTACTCTTCTAACTACGTAAATTTCAGACTTTCGAAATTGCCTGAAATAGAGGTCAGCCCCTCATGCAGTTCTTAAGGCAAGCACGCTTTTATGAGATGGGCCTGCTAGCAATTTTTCCCAAAATTTTATGCCGAATCGTGCAGGATAGTCACTCAGTATTGCACAAACTAGGCCTCAAAAGGGTCGCTACGGGATCCCTAAGAAGTGGGAAATAGTTGATTTAAGCCTGAGATTTTGCTGGCTGAATTATCTGACCATGAGACAGTGTGGCAGGTTCGATCTGTTTTTTTTATTGTCATAGCAAAAACGGCCTCGTTATATACGGCGAGGGCGGGTGCAAGTGCGCTGGAAAAGTTACCTCCACTGGCAAGCGATCAGAAAGACCGTGGTATGGGTGGGAGACCCACGTTTCTGGCAGCCAGACCAACTGTCACAGCCAGGGGGTTTTCGCTAAATCCATGTTATTGTGCCCGTGTCAATTTATTACCTACTCTTTGTCTTTAGGTTTACAACCACCTGCAGTCCGCCTGATGTAGAGCCGCAGTGTTTTTCAGTCCCTTTGACCTTGTAAGTTCTACCTTTAATTCGTCTTCACAGACTCCTCCCATCCTGTAGTCTTTGGCCTTTACTATTTTGTGGGTGGATTGCTTACGCGACAGTCTAAGGTGGTCACAGGGTGTTTATAGGAACCTGCATGCTTTCTGGCTGGATTCAAGCCCCTTTTAAGCGCAGGGTAACTAGGCTTTTTGACTAGCGCACGGGGGTATTTGTTCGTTTCCCGTGCAAAAGCCTGCTTTTTTCGAGCTGTATTCATAGCTGCGGCAAAGGCGCCTCTGGCGAGTTATGACCACGATCTCAAGAAGATTGAAGATTTTAAATAGGCTGGGAAAAACTATTGCCCAACACATGAATATCATCGCTGCCCCTAAGGTTTTCCTTCCAGCCTTTAAAAGACCCCATATACCTCCACCGTCGCTGCCACAAAGGTTCGCCTTTACCAGTCCTCCAAGCTTCCAGCTTTAGGCTGGTTATGCGTTGGGAGGACAAGTGAAAAATGAGGGCTCTCTGCAGTTGCCCTCCTGAATGTGACGAAGTCAGTGAAACCATATAGTATCGTGAGGTGATTTCAGGTGCGCACAAGATAGACGGTTGGAGTGGTTTCGGCGCGTTCCTCGTCGTCCGCTTTATGGACTCAATGCGGCTATCCATTTGGAAACAATGCGGAGGTGGTTGGTCACCCCATGTTTGATCCTCATCAATATCGTACTAGGTCGGCCATAGTTTTAGCCTTATGGGCGGAAGATGGAGGAGCAGCAAATCGCATTTTATCATGTAACCTCCCGGGGTTTCCACGTTTTGGTTGGAGATTTGGTAGGCGCTTGTCCTTATCAATTACCACCTCTTTGGTAAGTATGCTGTTCTGCTCAAACTTCTTTATACCGTTTATTTGTGTCTTGTAGTTGTCTTTTCGAGCAAATACTGTGCGATCATCTCTACGCATTCCATTCGTCAGTACTTTCCAGCGATTTCATGGTCCCTTATCTACCAGATTGACCGCGTCTTTATCTGCTTCAACGCCCCTCGTGAAATCGCAGCTTTCCGAAGTAGTCTGTGGTATTTTTGACCAGGTTTCGGAATTTCAACCCATTGATCTCAAGTTTGGTTACTTTATTTCGACAAAATGATCCATATTTCATATTGAACTGTGATGAATCTTTTTCAACTCGTTTTTTTCACTTCTTTACCACATTTTTTGTAAGTACAGTTTGAGCAACCACTTGCTTGTTTTTTGTGAACACTTCTCCATATTTTTAGGCCTACTAAAAGGGAAGTGAGGCTTTTTACTCATCGATTTGCGATCTTAGGGAACTCGTAAGCCATCAAAGGCATCCATTGTAGACCAGTATCTCCAGACGCAGAGTTTACTGGCCGGTTTTAGGTCTAGGTGACGAGGAATACTAGTACCCTGATGTCTGAGGCCCCGAAAACCTATAATCAAAGGAACTTCTACAGTAGACGGAGATATAAGAATCTTTATTTGGAAGTTTTACTTGTGGTTTTTACTCCTACCAGTCGAATGAGAATGTGCTGCAGCAACAGTGTACTTCCATCGAATCGCCACGACGTATGCGCAACTCTTAGCGTTGGCATGATTTTTTGATTAGTCATGGCTTTCGGATTGAGCCCTGCTCTGTTTCAATTCATTTCTGGCAATAGGGGGCGCGGGGGAGTAGTGGATAAGTTGTCAGCATTCAGAAAAGTCGTGCAGCCACCAAACAAGACAACTTGAAGCCACAAGGGTTTACCGACAGTATTACGAATTCTTGAGAGCAGGCGACGGAATTTCGTTGCTGTGTTACCTTTGAGTCTTCTGTTGACATGGCCTGCTGCTACAAATCTTTTGTGTACTTTGTGTCTGCTCCCAAAAGTGGACGTCGGAAGTCCTGCTTGTCGACGACCGCGGAACTTATTATTATTTCGTTTTTAATTGGCCACACTTGTTTGCCCTGCCGTCTTTCTCTTCTTCCTAAATGTAGGGACAGATAGGGGGGGGGTGCAAAACGCTCCCAGTTTAGCTGCGGTAATGAGTTGATTTTCCCCTTTGCTCCACCGGTTCCTTAACAGTTAATTAACGGGGTCATTTCCTCTGCAACTAATAGTTTCTCAGCATATTCTGCACTAGTAGAATGGATGAGCTGCCTTTCTGGCGATTGATTACCTGAACGTGTTTTAGTTCCCACTTCGCCCAGCAAGGCTTTGAGTTACCCTGAATAGAAGAAATCTAAACTTGTCAGGAAAGTACAAACATATCATGATCTCGCGTCCACCTACCTGCCACCCTCCTCTTTATGTAACCGTATGCGTGAGATGCAAAAATCGTGTAGAGCAGCCGAGCGTGTTGTGTGCTGACGGTTTGGAGATCTAATCGCCTGATCAGTCCAGGTTTTAGCTGCGTATTTGGGAACTCCAAGTGAGAGAGGAGGCACCATTGTGTGAAAGGGGGAATGAAGTACCAGCCTTGCATCCACCGTGGGACCGGTGTCAGGCGGGTACTTTGGGGTCTAGTTGGTACTACTTTACCTGCGCTCTGCCGGGTCCACCCACATGACTAACGTCACCTGTCAGCATTCCACGAATGATGCTGCATGACACACTCTAAATCGCTCCGGCAAGATGGATCACGATGTCTTTACAGGCCGGCGGGGGGTTTAAAATAGAAGCACTTGTAAACCTGCGAAATCGTTAGTCTCTATGCAAAATAAATTGGTTCACCCCGGTTACTATTCTCGATTAAGAAGATGAAAGTTCGCCGTCTGCAGGCGAAGAAAAGTGCTTAAAATGCCACTAGTGGTTTTGTATCAGAACGAGTGAAATGGAAATTTCTAAAATATCGAAAATTTGAAAAAACAGGTAGACTTGGAACGTTCCCAATCTGATGAAGTGGATGGAAATGGCTTTAAGGACAGCATACCAACGTACTTTGTAACCAAACCAAGCATATTCTTCAAGTATACCAATACCAAGACTTCGAAATATCAAACCCCGGCAGACTCGCGTCTACTTTAAAGAGCATTCATGAAACTGGTAATTTCTTCTTCAACGGTGATGACATTTGACTCTGTTCTGGTTATACTTTTCAAACAGATTTATATGCGTGGTCTACCTTGTTGCTCTTCGATTTATACCTTTAAAATGTGCCATCCACGGCATTTCCCCTAAAGTTGTGAAAACTTCTCCAGTTGTTGCATTCCTCCGATATTGGTTAATTTAGTGACACAGAGACCGTCGTTCGTTACCGAACTGTGCACTGGTTCGAGATATCAAGCATACTTTCAGTCCTAAACCGGAATAAAGGGACTAATCACTGAGCTGTAAAAATGTGAGCTGTATAAAAATATGTTTAGGTCAATATTTGTCCAGCTGTCAATTCTGCTGCACACTTGTGCTAGGCTTCTGTTGTTCTTGGCTCCCACATTGGGCCAACGCCTGCGCACAGACTGTTTCACAACCAGAATTCAGCACAACTCGTTCCTGTTTGTACCTGTTGGTCTAATTGTTTTGACCTTCGACTTCTTAAGGTTAGACTATTCGGATTTTTTTTCCAGTTAACAAGGGCTTATGCTCGCGGACCTTTATTAGGAAACTCAACAGGCGTGCAGACTCCTGAGACGCGGGCTTTTTGTGATTGCAGCGTCCTACTGTTCCGCTCTCTTCACCAATGTTAGTGACTTTTCAATATTAGCCCATCCGTTGATTCATCGATGGCTCTACGCGGTCCCAGTCTGTCAGTTCTGTCCGTTGTTGAGTACTAATAGTTTGTCCGTTTTACTATCGGGGTGAGAGTCGTAACACGCCGTCGACGAGGGTTTTTTCCTTTTAGGAGGCCGTTTTGTTGATTAGCGTAATTAGTGCAACAGGCAGAGTGCCGGCTCAACAGAACATTAATTTTCACCGTGGTCTGGAGCATCGTTCGGCCATATTACTGAACACTGCTAATTCTAACCGATTACGGGTGTCTCAGTCTTTCATTTCAACAAAAGGCAACAACCTTATTCAAGAAAACGCGTGACTTTCTTACCCATTGACAGCATGGAAGTAGGTCCAGGGGAGTAAATGGAGTAGGGCCCTCATAATGGATTTGTTAGGACTGAGAACTTTCATAAACATCTTATGTTTGTTTGCGGAGAACTCGCTCGCATATTTTGTCCCAAATCCTAACAGAAGATGATCCTAATGTTGCCTCTGAATCAGGTCTTTTGCCTTGGACCTGGGACTGCTTAATGCATGTATGCCGTCGTTTCTGTGTCTTGAATAACCTTTCGAAATTCATCCTCGAGTCGACTTACTCGTAAGTAGTGGTTCTATTTAAAAACAGTCCGTGCCAGTCCCCAAATAATCGCCAAGAGCCAGTGAGTCTGGTAGTGTAGACATATATACCTCGGGAAATTGCCTATCTCCCAGAACGAGTTTGGAGGCTTTGTTAGATGGCGTAACGCATGTCATCGCTTTCGGTGTCAGGTTGCGCTGGCAATTTCTAATGTGATCAGTGAAAACTGCCGGAGTCCTGGAAGTCGAATGCGCGGTTGGGCTACAGGTGACCTTGCAGATGTGGGTACCTTATTTCAGAATAGTCCAAGAACAGGAAATATTTCAGGCTTTTACAGCAACCGCCGTGCACTGACAATTACCTTGTATGCCGCGAGGGTTGTTAGGTCTGTCGCTTCAGGTTCCGGTTTGTCAACCACTGGCAGTTATGACTGCTGATCATTCAGGTAATAGGCTAGAATACTTTTGCCCCAGCTACTTCACCAAGACAAGATGCGCAGCTTATACGATGCGGTGCAACAAACCAGTGATCAGCTTCTTGTGTATTTAGTTGTATAACGTCAAAGGTATTGAGCAGACACTAACTACCATAATCCTCTAGCCGAGTTTCAGTTTGTAGTCGATGGAAGACTCGACAATGAGGGAGCTACTTTGTAAAGAAACCTGATCTGCTGCCTGAAGCAGCAGTAGCCGTTGATGAGGTCAGGGCACGTGCTGAATGGATTAAGTCATGCCTCAAGGGGATAGCGTCTGGTCTGCGGCGTTAGTAGGTCTTCCGGGGGCGCGCCAAGGGACCTTGTGTTCTTCACCGCGTGCATTACCGCACATGAAATATGTAAGGCTGTCAGTCCCAGTCAGCCGGAGCAGCTGGCCGAATCATAAGGTCAGTGTGCTTAGGAGCACTCACGGGCGACGACAAATGACACTGAGTCGACAGGAGTTTTGCGGCGAGTTGGTTTGCGAGCATTTCGGTGGCCAGCCGCAAGTGTTTACCCAAGGCAGTGCACGTGGTAGCAGACTGAAACACCACTTGCTCAAATTCTCATCTTGACCCTGAGCTCACGACTTTTCAGGCGTCCTGACCCAGTGACCATCTTGGCGGCGTCGAAGTTAAAGGAATGGCCTGTCTTGAGAACACGGATGATAGTTTGTGAGAAACGGTCACCGCGTGTAACGGCTAATTTATGCTCACGTTCCCGCGACTCCAGCTTTTGTCTGAACTGTGCTGTTTGGTAAGGAGTAAAATGAGGTCATGAGATGCGGCAAAAGACACCAGACTGTTCGTCCCGACCTAACCGCGCTGGAGCTCATCATCATACGAATGCGGTGACGGTTGTATGTGCCATCCCGAGCTATAAATCCACAGCAGCGCATAGGCTGTTCGATGGAACACGGGTACTTGATTTTGGTTTGCTAGGTCGTAAAAGTGCCCAATGTGCACTCGGCAAACGCAACCACCATTTTAGCGATATATTGGTGGACGAGACATTTAGCATATCCGCGAGCTTTTTAATTACTGTTCTATCTGATTTTTTCGCAGTTCAACTTCTACATTTACTTTGGTGGAAGGAAAGACTTTTATTTACCTTATTGGCCCTGTATTGGAGGAATTCAAAGATACTCCCACTACTCCCATACGTGTCATTAAAGTAAACAAGACATCCCAGTACTTTAAATGAAAGCTATTCCCAGATACTCGTGATACAGCTCACTTTTAGTGAATTGGAGGAGCATCATGAGTGGTGTCACTCAAGCTCATTTGCAGTTAGGATACTATTGTCTTGTTGACAGTTCAGTAACAGTCATACCTTGCAGCCAGTATCATATCGTTATTACTACTGGCTCCGGGATTGTGTTCCGAATCTGCTCATGGCGGCAAAAGAGGCACACAGGTTTTGAACTAGAGCAAAAACGACCCGGAAGCAGCAGAATTACCTCACCTCAACAGTAAGGAAGACAGTCATGGGCACGTCCTGCCTTCTATTCACAATCGTCGCATCATCCCTCGGCAGCTGTCTGACATGCACGCAACTGTGGGCACTTGACTGTCCTTAGCACTCACGGGCTAACCCTCAGCAAGTGGCATATCCCATGAAACATTAGCAAAATCCTGAAATCTAGTTTCGGCTTCAAGGGATTGCTGAAAGACACCATTTTTCGATTAAAATCTGTAAATCTGTAATAAACACATTAAGGCACTTCTATGCATCCTGTCCGCAAAATATTTTTAGATTTACAAGGGCGCCGATAATAAATGGAGGAAATCATGTTAATGAAGAAGCTATTTTTGGCGAGTTAGATTTTTGCGGGTATTCGAAAAGAAATGCACCCGGGGCGGCATCCTGGCGTGGCTGAAGTATCTTGAGATTGCACTGCATGATACTAAATATTACAACCCGACCTAGGCAGTCATTCCTCGCTGAAATCATATTTTAGAAGTTCTGTCAGTGTTCCATAAGATGCACAACCCACTGTAGCTATGTAAAGTGTTCGAACTAGTTAGAAGGTCTTTGAGCAGGCATAAACCCACGCGTACTTGAGGTTGTTTGCTCAAAAACTATTAACATTGCAAGTTGCCGGAATGCTGTGTGTAACAGAGCGCTGGCACTTCGGTTCTTGCCGTAGGCGCGAACGTGGTCAGCCACGACCAGCAGTCTGGCTCACACGACGCAGCCTCTTCTGTTTTTGAGTGGACTTTGGTCCAAATTGTGTTTCACGACACCCGGCGACAGTTCGAAATGTTTTTCGCAGTGCAGAGTACTGTGTCAAATTGGCCTTGTGATCTATGAGAGCAATTATTTCCTGGCCAAATCAACCATGGCATGACGAATAAAATGTCACTTATTGATAAGTGTCTCCAAGATAACAACATTCTAAAGGTACAGTGTTGACCTAAGATGTTCTACAACTTATGGGTAATGATGGATAAAAGTCGTTAGCCAGGGTATCTGGTTCTCGTGGTAAAATTTTATTTCGGTTTCGTTCTCAGCTATCTGCTACTACCCGTCACGAATGCGAGCACGCTAGTTGGTTTAGGTGCTGTCTGTGACGTCAAGTCTTCAATCGTAGCGTGTAATGACACGGCCTTCAGTGAAGGTTAAGTGCCAAATCAGCAGCCTCTTACGTCAGGCGAGTAGACGGTGAGAAAGTGGCATAGGCAATGCTGCCAGGTTTTGGTGGGTTGAGGTTCAGTGTGCCGGATGTCTTATTAAATAAAAGGAAACTTCACAGCAGCGAATGAGAACTGCCACCATATAAGCTTGC
The DNA here is from genome assembly GCA_902702965.1 of Spirometra erinaceieuropaei. Classification (NCBI taxonomy): domain Eukaryota; kingdom Metazoa; phylum Platyhelminthes; class Cestoda; order Diphyllobothriidea; family Diphyllobothriidae; genus Spirometra; species Spirometra erinaceieuropaei. The sequence continues at coordinate 505,228 of CACRXP010000118.1, forward strand.
CTGTCACTGCTTTAATGAAATCGCGGCGAGGTTTGATCCTGCAGCCCCACTTGATTGATGCCATATGCTTCGCCTCCTAAACAAGTTTAGTAGGTACGATTATGTTCACCACATATGTGACGAGCATGCCCCCTTCCTTACTCATTTGATTCAGCGAGTGACTGTGCCTGGAGGGAGTGCTTATAAGTCATACACGGTTACATTTGGTTTCAGTTCACAGACACTTTCTTCCGTTTGCTTCGAGTCCTGATTGCGCCCTCCTTATTATCTTAATCCGGCGAGTGGCTAAGCACGCTTTCTAACGGTATTGTTCGGACGGATTGGAACTCCGCCCATTCCACTACAGTGACATTCACTGCCAATTAGCAAGCAGGTTCTTCCGTGGCCTTCCAGTTGTGATGACACCCTTCTTATCCTCTTAATCCAGCTAGTGGTCGCGTCGCGAGGAGTGTGTACACGCCACCTTCGGTTACACCAAGCATCGGTTCACACGCGCTTCCCTGCGCGTGCTTCTAGCTCTGCTTGCGCTCTCTTTACTTTTTAACCCAGCTGAGATTGGCATGTTAAGCAACATCGTTTTAGTAAGATGACCATACGGTACTAATCAAGTGGGGCTGCAGGACCAAACCTCGCCCAAATCTCTAGAGGGGCCAACCTTAAGCAAACAATTCATAGGGCTGTTGAGGACGCCCCTGTACTCAAAATTCTCTTAAGTGAGACCGGCTCTGTCAGGCATGATCCAACCCCATCGATTCAGGCTCGTCTGATTCAAGTACAGGTGAAATCCATTCCAGTGCTTCTAGCCTTAGTCACGACGATTGCAAAAACCGCAAACACTGACTCACACGGGTCAAAAAGTATGATAAAAAACTACAAAATAGACATAGCACCTTTAGTTTTCGGTTTCGAGACCGAACATACTTGCCGCATCATAGCTTAGATTCTCGGGGAGCCCTGGTTCAAATCTCAAGTATCCCTGGCCCAGGTTGGACTGTGGCTGGATAGCGACGGCAGATAAAACAGTGACAGCAGGTATATGACGTTGAAAGTCAAGTTATAAGGCATTACGCTGTGAAAACCATGAGAAACAAACTTCGGGACAGAGGGTGTCGGTTACCATTTGCATTTTAGTACTAAAATTGACTATTCGCACAATTAAGTTTCGTTTTAGTCAGTGTGTTGGACGCAAGATTTACTAAACCAAAAGGAAAACCCATGGTCGATATACCTGGGCGTGGTCGGCGACTCAGTCTGTAGACCGTAAGTGGTGTTTTATGAAGACCGGGTCGTTTAGAGGACAACGTTAATTTGGATCATGTAATTACGCGTGTCGTTCGCATTCAAACTGCTTTTCGTAAACGGAGAAGGTAACTCCGAGGTCACAGGTAGTGCATAAATGCCTCCCACAAAACCTTCCACAATCTCTTTTTCTTTCAAGTAAACTTTGGAAATTAAAAAGCAACAATTTTTAAACTGAAGCATCTATTGGAAAGCACACGGGAATGCTAAGGGTCCACTGATGAGCCGAACCTCCCGCAGTTGTCCCATGAACCGGCAGAATATCGGCAAAACACGCATGTCTGGATTTTTAGCTAGTACCTGTGCCGCTAATATCGTATCTTCTAGCGTTCAAAATATGCTACTAGCTGCCTGTTGGCAGTTAAGGAATATCACGCGGTTATCCCTCCGTCTCTGATGGACTTCGGCCCGAATATTCATACATCAAATTCCGGTCTGCGCCTATAGACCTTAGCATAAACTGATCTACTCCAAGTTAGCAGTTAATTTCTGAGGAAATTTAAAAGCAGCAATATTTGGACCTTTATGAGTGCTCCAGGGGCTACGCAATTTCAATAAACATGGTAATGCGTTAGGCTGACATCTGTTCGCCTTGACTGTGAGGAAAAAAAGCATTATTGCCGAACAACGAAAGAAACACAAACCCATTCATAAATCCTAGAAGGACGTCAAAATCGACTAGCAAAAAATGTGCGGGAAGGATTGTGTGGGTTGGCACAATCATAATCTTAGAAATGCTAGTCTGATTATCGTAAACGGCAATGTATACCACTGTCTCACGTAGTGGACCCAGAATTGACTTGTTTAAAATTGCATTTAAGGGCAGGCCATAGAAAGAGCGTTTGGAGACGGGGGTGAACGCACAGGCTACCAAAGATAAACAGCTTGTCTAGGTGCGCCACTAAGGAAGTGGTCCCTGACCCACATACACCAAGGTCTTTTTCGGACGCAAACTGCGCACGACGGAGATGCTAGGGCCGTGATGGTCGCAGAAAGGACCCATTACAGTCTGACCATCCGTTCTGAGTCGAACCGAGTTACCTCGCCACTGGGCAAACTGTCAAAGTATGACGATCAGCAACGAGAAGTTTCTCAAGTCAAGTTTCACGTAGGCGGAATCCGTAGGAAGGTCCCGATCGCAGCAGGGATCCCACAAGCAGCGCGGAGGGTGGAGATAGCAAGAGTTCCACTAGACTGGGAGCCAGCAGTTGATGTTGTATTCGCCAGCGCGAGGTGTCAGCATGCATCTGGTCTATGCTCGACTGCAGCAACGCGTTGGAGACCGAAATATCGATCGGCGTCGAGGTGTCGGCAAGCTGCAAGCCGTCACATGCTGCGCAAGCAGTCAACTGGCAAAGTGGGATGGACCGTTCTAGCCACGTCGAGTAGATCGCCATGAACCCTCAAAATCACGGCTCTTAGGAATTCGTGATCATTCCACAGAGTTTGGCAGTTTATTGTAAGGAAAATAAGCGTTGGATACTTGCTTGCTCGTGCTCATTCCCCTTTCGGCATTCCATACACCAGTGGTTTGCCCGAGTCAAGCCAACTGGCGATAAGATTGGGCGCACGGACCGACTTCGCGCGTAAGCCTCTGTCTGCGCGTATCGTCCACGTTTCGCTACCCTATTCCGCGAGAAAACTCCTAATTAGTGAGGAGTAGTGAGGTGTACAGTTGCCCACATCCGACGTTTCGGCCTCCACAACAACGCTGACAAATTGTATAGCATGTTGCTACATGATTGATGGATGATCACGTTTTAATTGCTATTTTATATACATCGGTGACTGAATAGGCCCAAGTGTAGTCCTTGCAAGGAACCTTGGGTCGTGCTACTTTACCATTGGTTTTCGTGGATCTGTATGCGGCCGAATGTGTCTGTCAGGTGTCTGAATGTGCCCGAGCAGTCTAGGCAAGTAAGGCATGCGTGACTGATGTGTGTCGGTGCTCCAGATACTGGCTCTCCGGTCGCAGTGAGATTGTGCAGATAATCGATCAGACCGATGTGGGATTTGAATGTACGATCGTATTGGGGCAAGTAGGAAATGGAAGTAGTGAAATGGAAGACAGGGTTGCTAAATCACAATATCTTCGAGGGGTACTGAGGGCCAATGGCTTCCCGCACAACTTTGTCAGCCAGTGCATACGAAAACGCCACCAGAGACCAAATCTAACCGCCCCAAATTTTGACGGGCTCTTCCGTACGTGAAGAACTTATCGGAAGCCGTCAGTCATCTTCTCACTCCGCGTGGAGTTGGGGTTGCACACAGGCCGGATGCAGCCATCAGGCGCCAAGTTATGGGGCCCAAAGACCCGCTGCCATGATAGGAAACGTCAGGAGTTGTTTATAGGATCTGGTGCGGTTGCAGCCAAAGCAACTTCGTCGGAGAAACTAGGAGATTATCCCAGACGCGGATTGCCGAACACGCAGCAGCAGTGAGGCGGGAGACGCCAGCTCTAAGGTGGCGGCTCATTCAACGGGACCCGGCCATATTTTTAAATTTCAAGAGGCCGAAATCCTCGCAAGGGGTGATAACTGTGTGAGCCGCGATCTGCTCGAGTCATGGTTCTCAGGCCCGCAGTCCACCAACAAGCGCAATGACTTCCCGTTACCATATTCCGTGCTGAGATTTTTCCTGTGCAGGAGAATCGGTCAAGTGGGGAGGGCGCGTGTGAGCAATTTTTCCAGTGGCAGTGAGCCAAGTTGCCGAGCAATCGTCACACCTGCATCCAACACGGATGACGAAATCGCGGCCATTAACGACTCGGACTCAGACCGACAAGCCACCGCCGCATCAATTACGACCCCAGCGGTGATTGCGAGAGCTGTTAATTACAGTACACATATGGTCCCACGGCAGCCACGTGCTTTAAATACTGCACTCCTTGTGCCAACATTACCCTTATCTGCGACTGTCTCTGATGATGAGTCCGAGTGAGAATCCGTAACGTCAGGTCAATAAGCTCCTTGTTCCAGTGATCGCATCTTCGTCTTCTGAATTGTTTGCAATGTTGGTGGGGGTGTTGGGGTAGGAGGAGTACCTTCGTACCGTGGATGTCCTCAGCATTGATAAAGGTGGTTCGGGTGTTTTTTGAGGTAGGTTGGCCATGCTGACCCTGCTTTAGATCCGAAGACGCTCAACAACACCAATCCTCGCTTAAATTGCCGTTCATAATATGGACACCATGGCAAGGTTTGGGTGCTTGTCTCTTTTGTCCGCGACATTTGAGTTTTACAAACCAGTCTTTCGATCTTAAGAGCGATTACTGAGTTGGCTTCGAAGGTGGCTGCTACAGTTCTTACGACAGTACGTCACGCCTGCAGATTCTTTCTCTGCGAAACCCCCTCAGGTCTCGTAATCGATTCGTTGGCGCTCGAGAGAGGTCTTCAACGTGTCCTTTTATCGACCATTTGTCCTCCTCTTCTGCGGATAGCTGAAGCTATGTCGCCATACAATGGTCGCCTGGGCAGTCTTTCATCTGTCATCTTCACGACGTGACCGCACAGTCACACCTACGCCTGTTACAGCCTATAGTAAACGCATAACACGTCTGTTCCTTTCAGGATCTTGGTGTTCGGGATTCTCTCCATTCACCTTAACCTTCAGACTTCTCCAGAGGCAGTCGGGATGCCTATATCTTATCTTCGTTGCCTGGCTTTCCTGCGTTGTTCACACCTCCGTCCCTTACACGGGCGTCATCAGGAACGTAGTCATAAACATCCTCATTTCTAGGAGGAGTTTTCTATAGTTCCGGAGTGGAAGTTCCGTAGTTGATGTTGGCGTGTGTCTTTATTGTGTCCCCAAGTAAGCGAAAGTCTCCAGTAATATGAGGCCAGTTCTGTTGACAATGGCTTCGATTCGTTGCATTTGTCAATCGATATGACTGGAACATGAACATTATCTTGTTTGCACTAATTGTCAGTCCAAATAGCGAGCAGCCGGAGGCAAAGCGGTCCAAAATTCGATGTCTAACCGCCTCTGTTGTACTATTTTAGGGAGCAGTTATCCGCGAACAAGAGGTTGCGGACACTAATTTCGGATGCTGTTTTTTTGTCTGCATATGTCGGATGCTGAATGTCTAGGCATTGGTTCGGTGGCTGATTTTGATTCCGGACCGCTGCTTACCGCAGGAGTCCATCAACATGGTGGGAACCACGAGACTGAAGAGACTGTCATCGAAATTGCTCCTGAGGTTGACCTCTTTTCCTTGTCGCTCACTATTTCCTGGTCCTGTAGTTATCTTACCATTTGTGTGAATCGGCCCAGTATCCGAATTTCAGAATTTGTTTCAAGAATCCGTCGTAGTTCACCATGTGAATGACCGTGGTGTAAAGGTTATTTCTTGACCCCTACATTTGGCAGACCGCGAAGATCACGTCTGCGGCTCCACGGTGTTTTCGGAACCAACATTGTGGTTCAGATAGGGGTACCTGCCGCAGACGCGGACAAGACGATGATTGGTCAATCGCTACATTTCGTCTGTTATTAGCACGTCATTCCAATCACACCTTCTGGCCAGAGCATACTTCAATAGGTACCAGACGCAAACGGGGGTGCATCCACGTTACCTTCTCCCGGTTTGAAAGTTGAAAGAACGTGTTGGTGAGAAGGTTGTTATCTATGCAGGCCTGAAACAGGAAGACGTCTGTCACCTATGCGGCTACACAACACTCCCTCCTAAGTAGTGTAATATGTGCCTGCGAGAGCATTAAAGTCACCGAGAACCACCTGGTTTTATGCGCATTGGCGAGAAGGGCGTGCAGATTTTCTCCATGGCCGGGACTAATCACTGGGGGAGCGTACGCGCTGGCTAACGAATTCCCCTTTCTCAGTGGGAGACCCCTGTTCATTGATTTCCTGATGGAGACGGGGCCTTCGTCTCACGAATCCACCCTTAATGACGAAAGCGACTCCTTCATCTCATCGTCCGTCTTTGGATGTGTGCTCCAGAAGAAGGTATATTCCGCATCCTTTTTAGTCATCTGTCCTTCCTCCAAGAAGGGGATCTCCCCTAGAGCCGCAGGATAGATCTTATTGCGATCCAGTTCTCGGGCGACCAGGGCTGCCCTCCTTTCTGGTCATTTCGTCATTAAATTGTTTATAAGCAAATGGGCATTCCAGGCTGTCGGACTGCGTGTGGTCAATTGGCCGAGCTTTCGAAGTCACGAAAATTGAGGCGGGACTTGTTGTTCTTGTTGTTTTTTTTCATATGTTATTTCTGATAGGTGAGTTTATGGGTCACTTATGGACCAATAATGAGTTTATCCAAATTTTCGTAACATTTGTTTCCTTGAGGCGAGTAAAACCGGTACTCGATCCCCGGATCACGTGAAAACACTAAACAGCGGAACACTTTTTCATTCTTACTGCTAAAAAGCGACACCCGCTGTGATAATAAGTTCCTTTTAATAATTTTGTGTGGCTAATGAAAGCTCCTGCGTCTTGTGATTCAGTCAGTATCATCAGACTTTCATTAGTTGCTTCTCCATATTAAGTAAGTATCTTAAATTCTTTAAAAATATTACGGCGATACTTGTCCTGGGGTTTTATCCACATACTGTCCACCTCTTCAGAAGGATGACTTTTTTGACAACTCTCCCTTTCCCCGTACAGTTGCTGAAACTTTGGAAACGACGAAGTCGTTTGTCCGTTAAATCAACAATGACATCAAAATCAACGATACCTTACTATGGACTCACTTAAGAGCAGGCTTCTGTCACACTCGGCTCTAGACTCCTTTCATTTATCCCTCAATAGCTGAATTTGAGGAATTATTTATTTTAGCGATCTGTCTTCCTCTAGAGGCAATTTTATGCGTTTAAATGCTAATTTTCGCAAAAGTGCAAGCTTACTTGTATTTACTCGATGAACATGCATTTGGCTTTGGCGGAAACAGCAGTGGTTACTTTTAATAGGTTCCGCTTTCACCGCCTAGCAGTAATAATGCTCTTATACACTGCTTATCACCGATCGATCAAACTTGTTGTTTTAAAAGAGGACGCGAGTTGCGAAGACATTGCGACGTAGCGACTGCTACCACTATAAAAGCTAACTACATCCACCGGCTGACACGAGCAAAAACCCAAAATTCTGTCCTCCAGAGCACAGGGCCAAGGTCCAGTGCAAAAAAGCCTTATTTCACAAGGAGGTCGTCCGTAAATTTCATTTTTCACCTATAATATTATAACTATTGACTGGCCATCTGTGCGCTCTTAAACTTCGTCTCATCGCGACTTTTATATGATTGAGTCTCTTAAGGATTTGGGAAGACATTCTTTTGCTTCAACTCTTCGGGGAAAATGTTACAGACTACCCGAAAACAACCATGAGTATCTAAAATGAAATCCATTGGTTTCAGTGGAATAATGGCATATAATTCAAAATCTGTCAAGAAGCAGCCGATAGTATATAAGGATTGATTGATTTGTCGTGCTGAGAGTACGGATAATTACTAAGTGCCCAGACACATGTTGGCCAATTTTCTGCTGCCACACTACACATTCGCGGAGGATCGGACTCATCACCGTCCGTAGTGTAATTTCTTGTAACACTTCAGACTGCAATATTGCTTGTTTAAATAACCCCAGAGAGAGAGAGATGTGTGAACTTGGAGTTAATGCTTCGATGCCAGTCTGTTTTTATGTTGTTCGAAATCTGATTGTAGTGTTTCGGCTGAATTCCATCGTACTGCGCAGAATAACGCCGACCGGCAGTCACAGGTGTGCATATATTCACGGAGGAACCATACTTCCAGCACGGTGCCAGCGGATGGCTCAGAAACCTGATTTACTGATGTGTCGCTATAAGTTACACAGCTTAGAGGTATTCAGGCAAGAAACGGGGTCGCTGAAGTTTGTCGTTTGCTTTCTGACAGATTTGTACTCACTTTTTCGAGTGTCGGCCTTTTTAGTTTCAAAACCAGCACAAGAGGCAGGATTTATTGGTACCAATGAATTTAGCCATGTACAAACACCCTTGGTACTAATAATGAATACCACCGTTTATGCCTCTCTACAATTTACATCGAAAGCAAAGTGTTGTTTTAGTTGTCCAGAAATCAAGATGCTAACTCAGGCTCTGCCTGAAAGTTGATATTGCATATTTTACGAAAAGTCCATCGGACGCAGATGAATAATAACGTAATATTTACGCTGTTTAATGACAGAGCCCCTTCAATGGGCCTTTTATACCGTCCTATTCTGCTCTTCACTAGAAAGTGGTAAAACCTGCCCTTCTGAGGCTCAATGTTACGGTAGGCGCTTAGAATCTTTTATTAGAAGTAAAAGATGTTTCATGCCAGTTTTAGTAATTTTCGAAAATTATTTAAAAATCTGTGGACGTTTTCATCTCACTCATATTAAATTATATTCATAAATAATTATCAGACAATACGAGCGATCAGCCAAACGCATCAGTATGAAGACGACGTCGCCAGCGTAAAACATATGGAGAAACACGTGGCTTCAGTTTATAAAATTTGATGGGTGTTATGTGATGATTATAAACCAGAATTTTAACGGCCAGTAACCCAAGTGTTTAGTTTTCCTGTTTTCCTTTGCAGGTAGTATAAACAAACGTTGTCTAAATCAATCTACTATATTTACTCATACCCGTGTTTTTGTTTAATTACCACTCATTGCAAGTCTCCTTCCAGAAAAATTATATTTGATTGTTTTAGCCCAAAATTTAGCTGTTATAAATTAATATATTTTGTTTATCCTATCTCGCCTATCGGTTATACTTCCATAGGTCCGAAGCAGTTCGCTAAGGGCAATTTTTTTGAAACCGACAGTAAACACCTATTCGCTTTTATGCTTGCAACATAACAACGAAGTACATGGGAAGGAGGCCTGATCAGCGGAACACAAACATCACTCGTCAGGTGTCCTAAACTTATACATTCTATTGTATGCGGTAAATAATAAGGTTATATTTTTTTAATTTCCTTTGTAGGCCGCCTACACCTTTCACAGGAAATGTTTCCAGCTCTCCCCGGACCATTCCCTTAGTATTCAGCCAGTTTTCATAAGCAAGATTAACTGTCCTACTTTGAACAATACAGTAGGCATGCTGCTTTTAACTGAACATGATGTCGAACGCACAGCCAAGGCACTCAAACTTACGGTAAGAAACCCCGAAGATAACTGCAATGGATATCTGTGCCACGTGGAACACCCTTGTCGTGACTCTGATATCCGTGCATCCAGATGAACTTTGCAAATGGTTGACTACGACATGCACGCCAAAAATTTGTAATGGAGGATTTAACTGCTCAGGAGTGTAACCTTCGTTACGACGCTGAAGACGGACCTCGACAGAGAATTATAATAAAGTCTTACGAGCGTCGGATGGCAATAGGATTTTTTGCACTTAACGTTTCCCCTAAGTTTCCAATAAAATATCCCGATGATCTGTTCAGCACCTTATTCTGAACTGTCTATTGAAGTTTACTTTTCAGCGAGTGTGGAAATGGCTTACCCCCACAGCCGGGGAAAGGATACCCAGGGTAGTCAGACCTTCAACCCGAGAGTTCGCATTAGGCCCTTTTCTTTCTTTGTCACTGAAGCGTAACTTCTGATCATGCCAGCATCGCTCCTGTGTATGACTCCTAATGCGTGTTTATTTCTCAATTAAACGAATGTCCTGCGAGAAATGCAGTGACAGGCTTTATATTTATAGAAGATGAAACATTGCTTTCCAATCTAAAATGTGGACGTTTTGGATCAGAAGCGTCAATCTTGATTTTACGATTGCATGGACTTTTGACTTTAATCAGCTTACTGATAAATAAAATTGGTTAGGCAAATTCAAAAGGGAAATAACTTTTTGTGCAAGCTATTCTAATTGTCAGACGACGCTCTCATTGTGTCTGTTTTTATCTTAATGAAAATATGCCCCTCACAGTATTGCTTAGGTATTTTCGAAAAGCGAAATCAGGTGCATCTAGGCATGTGGAGTAACTGTCTCTCTTTTCGAACATTTTTATAAGATTAATCTAAAATGTTTTTGTAATTTTCTGTCTCAATGCCAATCGCAATCACGTACAGATGGTAGCCTTAGCGAAAGTGGTCGCCGCGGATCTTCTGGTATCTTTTTGGAATTATTGGCAACTTCCAGAGGAAAATAGGCATGGATAGTCAAGTAAGGGCATTTGAGATTCAGAATATTGGATCAGTTTTTTAGATGAGCCTTCTAAACCATTTTCAAGAATTCAGGTATCCCTGGTTAATATAGATCGGCTAACACGATTGATTTAAATCGGTACAAATGAAGCTGTGTGCGACTTGAAGTGGAGTCATATAAGTTATCTTATCCGCTGGCAGTTATACCAGAGAATTTGTATGATTTTCGTCAACAGTACACGGGGAACGTCTCAAACTGATAGTAGGTCGCTTGAATCACAGCTAAAGTTACGCAGAGTAAGAAAGCATTTTTTGGAAACGTTTCTATGAACTACTGAATGGGCCATACATGCATATATAGCAAAATGCATGTTATATTATGGGGCCTTTCTGAAATTTGTCTCCAGCATGGGGTGTTCTGGACCGATTGATCCATTCACTTTTACGGAAAATCTAAACTCTGGCTTTTTTGCCTTAAATTTTTTCAGAGTTCAGAAAACTCCCATTGAAGAATTCATAAGACACTTTGGCGAGCATACCAAGGCTCCCGATGCTGATGGCAGAAATGAAGAAACTTTTCATCAGGGTCCTGTTTCGAGGGGACGCGCCAAGTGAACTTCTAAGAAGTCGCCTAACTCAAGCTGTATCACGCACCTTTCTAGCAGCTGACACCCATGTACTCTCCTCCACCAGTTCTATCCTACACGGAGAGGGCAAGAACGAACTGCCAGCCCAGACCAATTCTATGTGTATTTACTCCCCCACCCATTCCTGTGGGACAGAATATATTGGTCGCACGAGTCGGCGCCTGTCCAAAAAAGTAAGAAAACGCCATCCAGCATAGTTAGTAAAGACCAAGTAAAGGATATCAACGGCTCCATCCTCGCCCATATGATAGATACAGATCACTGTGTAGATGCTGGACAGGCATTCCAAGCGATTTACAAGGTCCCGTCAAGATATCCAAACTCATTTAGACAGTGTCTGTTGGCAACAGCAGAGGCAGCTGCAACCAGGCTATACAAACCAGTTCTATGCGCACAAGAGAACTTTATACAGGTCCCACAGTTACCATGGGCCAAAGCCACCATGCCAGCCACCCGCGTATAATTACCCGTCCCAGTGCCCACCATCCCCCTTCCCCCTGACATTGACGGTAATTTTGTTTTAACCTCACCCACCCAGCCCCTCTACCCAAACCCCTGCTGCTACATAATTTCTGTTTTTCCGCATTTTCTTATTAATAATTTCGAAAGTAATACAAATGTAGAGGCCTGAAGAGAATTTGTCGAAAACTTACGTATGTTTGCCAAATTGTCTTTTAACATTGTTTACCCAACAAGCGAATGTCGTAATGGACGCCCGGCACTTACAGTGCTTTTATGTGTAATAAAGGCGAGAAACTGATAAGTTAAAGGAAGAGGGGCGTTCTCCCGGTGAACGCCTTCTCGTCTTTCGACATACCACCTGGGAATCGCACTTTCACTCCTATTAAACTGGCAAGTTACCAAATGTACCTAAAACTGTACCTTAACTTATACTGGTTATTCATTGTATTGGTCCCCAAAGCAATCCAGTCTGACCTTTTGGCTACAAGCGTTGAACATCTCCGTTATTAAGTCACATGGTTTCAATTTCCATTAGCTTTGATAACTGAGATAAGCCGGCTTTTCAATTTTAACTAGATGTGAATCTTAGTCAGCTTGATGGACTAATGTTTTTACTTGCTTGAGATCTGCCTAACCGTGAGTGTCCTACGCTTCATCGAAGACGCATTCTGTTACCAAACTACAAAAAGTAGAGTTATGCTTTAATTCCGTGATGCAGTTATCATTCTACCACGGTACGCAAGCCTAATCCGTATTTTTTTTAGGTTTGCCTGCCACTGCAGTACGTCAATGCAATTCATTTCACACGCAGTTTCCGATATCAAGGAAAAGAATATGAAAGCACAATGTAAATGCTCAGGAACGCCACTGAAATCTTTTATCGCAATTTTAGTACACCACTGGCCTTGGAAAGGAGGACATCAGGCTTGATAGCCGGAAGGCAAATTGGATTAAATTAACCACCAGTCTTGCAGTATACGCATAATCACTCTACTCTCCTCAGACTCACGAGCCAAATGACATCAGCAGGGGGTAGAGGCATGAGTCAGTCTAATTTGATTACAGTTTATTGTATCTCACCTCCGTTGAAGCACACCCTGACAATCTTAGCACCCCCGTCGCTGTCTCTCCTTCTACTCAGTCACTCCCCCCCTTCTGACGCGCCGGAGTTATGAAGCGCAACGAAGTGGAGTCTTCGCAGTGGGGTGTACACGCGCGCACATGCTCACAAAATCCATTATGACTTTCAATCATGTGCGCGATGAGCTCGCGTAATCCTGCCAAGAAAAAATCGCCTTGGTGCCTTCGTTGCGTCTATCATTCTCTACCAGATACTACCACATGAACGAGCGCGTATGAACAGCAGATGACGCAACGTGCACGCCGTGCAAGCTGTGGGTACCTACCATACATACCACTCAGTCGACTAATAAAGGTTTCGGGGCACTAGTGACGACAGGCCGAAATTTTGTGTTTCGCTGCATGTCTGCTTAACCCAGAGCGCTAGGCTAAAATTAGACTGAAATGTTAATAAACGGGAAGTAATTTAGAAGAGAAATGGCTATTTATTCTTCTCACAAAAAACCACCGCTGTGTAAATCTTGAGTCATTTTGTCACATTCGGAAGTCCCTACCACCGCTAAATCTCCGGTTAATGAAATTGTCTGAACTGGCCGTATTTGTATTTTTTTGTATAGGTCAGCGGATAGAGGGAACAAATGCGTCACATAGGTTCGTTCCGATTGAGGGAGGACTGTCGATCTAGAAGCGTCAAATTTTCCACTTAATTTAATAGTCAAAAAAGTGAAATAGGATGCGCATACAGGCTTATAGCAATGGTCAGAAGAAGACCCAAATAACTACCTCCTTGTCATCCATATGTGTCCAAAGATGTGTATTCTGTGTTGAGAATGGTTAAAGTTCAAAGCTTGCTGTCGCACTAAGAACACAAATTTTATTGTCTGCAATGGTTAACGTTTACACAGATAGATTTTCACTCGATCTGGGTAAGGTAAACCGACCCGCAGCTCACATCGCCGATAATGCGGGGACCTTGATCTTCATGGCACATGGACGGGCAGTGGGCGGTTTAAGTCAAATCTCACGAAATGTTACTAAAAATTCAAAGGTGTCCTTTCGAGCAGAAGGGGCTACCAAGATGGAATTATAGGAGTGATCATCGTTTAACGCCACGGAAATATATTTCTTTCACGTCAGAATTTCGACTCTTGTGTGGGCTTCCTCCCAGCCGTCTGCAAAAGTCGCACTCAATAAGAAATGACCGCCTACATGTTATGGGTCTTCCCTATTGGTTTTGATGCCCGCATTAGTTAAAGTATGTTTTGAGGAAAGCATGCATAAGCTGTATTTTCTATTATTATTTGTGGTAATCTGTGTCCATTATTTAAATTTTGTACTCCGATCGTAAAATGTTGGTGATTCAGGGATTTTCCTAAGGCGGTGAATTGTTAGTTCATACAACACCGTATCCTCCTGTTTGGTAGTGCTCCTTGGGAAGTCCACATAATTCTTTATAGTATATTCTTGACGACATAGAGGAATGGGTGAATCGTTTGCATGAAAAGCTTTCCGTTTCTGGAGTTTGACTCCGTGAAGCGAAGGAAACGGAAGATTGGACTCAGAATCATTAGAAAATTGTAATTGCCTTTTAAGTCTGAAATTTGGAGACGTGACTGGCTGCTAAATGAGCACAATGGTATGCTTTTAACTCGTAAGAGCATCGCAAATCGAGCGAAAGTTGCAAAACACCCCAAGTTTTCGCCCTTTACCTGGTTCAGAGTTTGCAAACGGCCGAAAATAAGTACATCTGACATACGAAATCCCGTGGCAGGACTGCAAGTTGTTCAATATGACACCCCCATTTAACTGATTTCCACTAAGTAAATAGGAATTTTAGAATTCTGGTTACTACCTTGTAATACTGATCAGTGGATGTACGTTGTTGGTTTGTATGGACTGGAGGATGTTTACGTTTCCTATATCATACGTAAGGGAAAGTTACTATAAAAATCTTCGAATGAATGTAAACAAAACAGAAAATCTTTCTATGCCCTACTGTTAAGTTTGAAATTTATTGAAACTGCGAGTCTCTATTGCTAGTTATTTTTACGTTCTGCAAATAAGATGTATATACTTAACACGTTATAGGAAGCAAATATATACGTATGGACTATATTAATAATCCGGCGATCGTCTCGACCTGTATGGCCATCGGAGTATTTTAATATATGTCTTATTCATTTCTACTTCCACTATGCATTCCGCCAATTCCTGTGCTTTTGCATAGACTAGCAGATAGTAGTGGCTTCAGCCCTTATACAAAGGTGGTTTGACATTCCATAAACCAGGTTAGGTTGAGATATTTTATGGAAACACTTCTCGTGGTAATTTTGAAAGCCACATTTGTAGAATTATGAGGTGCAAATATTTTGTAAAAACCAGGGGGATTTTAAATCGTTCTTTGATTTTGGAACTAAAAATACTAAACAAAACTGCATGTAATGAGCTTGATTCCAAATTGCTGTTCCGGTATTGCAGGTAAGTAGATATACACGGGAGAAACAGCGGATGCTGCTCTAGAGGCCTTATCGCAAGGCCTTGACCGACAAAATGGAATTGTAGAAATGTAATCCTTGATGCTTATTCCACACGGAAAAACCGGAAAAAATTCAGAATCAGGCTTTCTGAGATCGCACTTAGCTTGCTTTAATGATAGAATACATTATGTAAATTATGGTACCTAAATTCCATAAAATACCCGCAGGTGGAAACCCGTCTAATAAATGGCGTTGATAACATATTTAATTGAACTCATTTCACTTTAGAAGTTTATGTGAGCTAAAATGGATCGGAAAAAGAAATAAATCTCAATGATTCCACTGGACATCATCGGAAAAACGTTTTCTTAATTTATTGCCTAATTTGAATGAAATAGCATTGGACTCCAAAATTACCACATCTGCGACCCCACTCGATGAAAATAATCCGGCGCAATCCGTGTAGCTTTACTTTCAAAAGTTCACGACATTTGTGAGGGGCGAGGTAATGGTAGAAAGTGCAAGGGACCATTGTTACAGCCGCCTTATGGATAACTTCACCATTAAATCATTTGGTGTATTTGATTACGTTTCATATAATAAAAACAACTGTAAATAATCTGTGCGAAAATCGCTTGAAAAAAACAATATTTCATTACCCCATTAAAATGTCGTCTATATGTCAAAGCGATATTTGGCAGAAGTAAGAAGACAATAACGTACTAATGCACATAATAGTGCTGGGCTAGGTTCTCTCGAAAAGAGTTTTGCATGTCAAAAATCCACTTGGGGCGGACGAACGTGCTCGGTTTTGAATGCGTCAAATAGCCTATTTAGAAACAACCTCCAGAGTGTAATCTAACTTAATACATCTTATAAATTCAGTCAGGATCTCATGACAATTCCTGACTCACGCCAAAAAAGTTGCAAACGATACAAATCTACCACTGTTTATAAGCTAATCCGCTAGTACGTAACACATCTGAACAGTGTGAAATCATTTATTAATCCATTAAAGCACAGTCAGTGTTTGAGCATTTATAGACAGAGTACTTTCTGTATGGCCCAGCTTACATATTTTCTTGAAGAGTAACAGGCGTTTGACCCTAGCTAATATGATAGACACAGCCATTTCTACTTGAAATCCTCCTCTCTCCTGGACTCCTTTTCTGCTGGAGTAGGATTATTTCGGACGTTTTTGCCTCTTCTCGTTGTTTGAAGCTGCATATACAAATTCCCACCCAATAATGCACGATCCGTGCGTTTAGCATACACCTGAACGGCACTAACAATATTAGGCTAACCTTAGTAACCTAGTATTTTATATGGCGAACAAAATACAAAATATACATGCTATTCTGCTAAACAAAATGCGCACTGGACAGTTATTCATAGCGAATAACAAGTGAAAGTCAATTATGTGTCAACGAAAGTAAGTCATAATACTGCCTTTCTTTAGGCAAACATCTAAAAAGTCCTATTATCTTTAAGAGGATAAAAACATGCAACTTCCACCCTTTTCACGAAACTACTTTGCTTAAACAAAAATATATATAAAAATAAATCAGGAATGCGGTTACACGGAAGTCGAGTGCGGTGAACACAGGTCCATGAACGAAGTTTCCTTCAAGCCCGGTTTTGGTAAATGAATTTCCATTATGCCCCAAACCGTACTGTAGTATAAGGGGAATTCAGCAATTTTCTCTGCCATGAAACCCACTAAGAGTTTTTACTAAAAACCTATTTTGTAAGGTAAAACGGTTCTCCAGGACACAAAGGTCAGTGGACTCTCCAGAATTTCAAAGATTTCGCGATAAGGGTTCAGATTGCGTGATAATAAGTTGAAGTTAGGTAAATAGGACCGTGTCGGTCAAACGATAAGTCTCGTGCCTTTGTGCACATTGGTCACCAAGTGTTGCTAACTGAAACGTTTGGTTTCTATTTATGTTTCCGTTGGTTTTCTGTGGGAATTACAGAGTAGGTTCCTTCAATTCAACGAACAGAAATTTATTTTTTATGGCTATTAATAAGAAACGTTCATCGAATAAAGCGTTTTCCGCATCTCTCACGAACTGTTGGATTAAAAGAAGCACGATATTATCCACATGCCCTTTCGTTTAATTTAGGTGACAAATAAGCATCTGTAAAATCAAATCGTCCTGTAAATTCAAAACTTGCCTTTTGTTTAACATTAACTTTTTTATCTAACACGCCAGATTTTTTGGCCGACCGGAAATTCCCAAAATAATTTTAGTCAGTGTAACATTTTCTCTGTATGGGAATTTATTTTCAAGGCCTTCATTGTTTTTACGATTAGAAAGCAGCCGCTTAGACTCTAACGATCGAAACGCGTATAGAACGCAGCGTGTATGATTGCTAGATGACTGGCTATTGGAGCTGCCGATTCAGGCGCTGGGCTCTGATTCGACGCTAGTGCCATGATCTCGGGCATGACGACAGTGCTCATCCTCAAATAGTTATTCAGTAATCACAGTCAACTCGAGACAGTTCTTGCTCTGGTGACCCCCGAAAATGGCTCAAAGAATTGAGTGGAATCTGAACGGCTTCAAGCCTTCGATGAAAGATATCGTTACTGAGGCTTTATGTCTTTACCAGGACTACCTGAAGATTGCAAAGCATATCAAGGAGAGTGCGGATAAGCTTTACGGTGGGCCGCATCACTGTGTTGTTGGCCGAAACTTCCATGGGTATGTCAGAACCGATAATCCCTGGACATTTGTAGCCAGTGTAAAGGACTTCTTCAAATTATTTGACTTACTAACTAGTAAAAAAATATGTGATTTGGAAACAATAGAAATAATAGGTCAGAACCAACAAATTGTGATTAGTTAAACTAATTTACTAAACCCTTACTCCATGAAGTAGTAAACAGTATGGTTTATTTAATAATGATTTATTTAATAACAAAAGGCTTTTACTGACAAAACGATTTATCATTATTGTGCACTATTTTTTTAGATTCGCCACCATTGAGGATTCCATGCAGTGCCGAATTGACAATTTGAAAGTCTACGTCTACAAGTCGCCCAGATGGGCCCCTAAGGACGGAATGTAGTCTGCACGATGTTTTTACGGAGAAAATCTGAATTGAATAAAGCTGTCTTTAAGCTTTGACTTTTATTTAAATATAGAAATTTAAAAACATAATTTCTGGGTTAGTTTTGGAATACATGATGCACATTACTTTCGTACTACGTCAAAAATAATGAATTAAATACTTAAACGCTGATGTATAGTTAAGTCTTTTTAACATTTTTGGTTTCATATAAACTAGGACTTATGAATACAAGCAGAAGCCTAACATCGGGTTAAAGCGCAGAGATAAGGAAATGAAAACGAAGTGCTTGAAGTAAAGGCATTTTCAAATAAAAGCCCCATAAACCCGAAGGACAACACAGCAGATGTGCTAGGGTTTGTGTGACTTCCAATGTTATCTAGGCATAACGTTCTGAAAGTCAGTGGATGAACGAAAGCTCATTGAAAATATCCATTTATGAGCTGCAAAATGCGTGTAAAATCGAAAGCAAGTCTACTGGTTTCGTGCCATTCTTACCGACAAAACTAAGGGATATTTCCCACAAAACGTCCGTAGAGTCGTTGGCTAGAGTAATAAACTTCGACTTCGGATTTTCGTAATTCCTCAATGAGTTCCTAAACTACTGTACGCTTTTGGGTCGAAATTGCTTTGTTAAAAACAAGTTTAGGAGACAACAGTGACCACTTTCAGACATCGATCGCGCTGAAGCGGCTCTTGGTAAACTGTGGCTTTGTCTAGAAATGCATCAAAAGTACTTTCGATGGGAAATTATTTGGAAACATACAAGGTACACTGTGAGAACGTCTGCTTTGGGGAGTACTGGTTTCGATGGCCGCTGATTAACGAACCGAAAAAATACCTTGAAACCCCATCGAATTACTCAATAGTTCAAGAAGCATGCAAAGTAATTTTACTCATTACATTTGCAAACTTCAGGCATGTGCCTATAAATAAGTCATGTACAAAATGGGTTAGCGACTGCTCCCAATCCCTTAAACTGCTCTGGTTTGACGAGGTAAACGTATGGTGTTGCAAATAAAATATAGAGTTAGCTAGATTAAAGAGATAGCATTGCTCGAATCGCTAGTCTTTAACATGTCATAATTCGGAGATGTGAGGTTAGACGTAATCGTCCACATTTTGTCTGACGCAGGTACTCGATGATCCGTGACGCAGTTCTGTCAAACACAATGAATGTACTAGCACTATGTGCCCGATAGAACAACAATGAATAAATTTGGTCTAAGAAGGTAGGAACCC
>CACRXP010000118.1:526306-544087 GCA_902702965.1 Spirometra erinaceieuropaei
CCTTTCGGGGGCACAGAAATCGGGCGGGACTTGTTGGTCTTGTTGTTTTTATGTGTTATTTCAGATAGGTAATTTATGGGTCACTTATGGACCAATAATGAGTTTTTCGATTAACAGCAACATCTGATTTAGTTTCCTTGAGGCAAATAAAAGCGGTAATCGATGCCCGGATCACGTGAAAACACTAAACAGTGGAACACTTTTGCATTTTTACCGCTAAAGAGCAACACCTGCTGTGATATTAAGTTCCTTTTAATAATTTTGTGTGGCTAATGAAAGCTCCTGTGCCTTGTGATTCAGTCAGTATCATCAGACTTCCATTAGTTGCTTCGCCATATTAGGTAAGTATCTTAACTTCTTTAAAAATATTACGGTGGTAATTGTCCTGGAACTTTATCCGCATACTGCCGACATTTTCAGAGGGATGATTTTTTGACAAAGCTCCCTTCTCCGTGCAATTGTTGGAATGTTGAAAACGAAAAAGCCGTTTTTCCGTTAAATCAACAGTGACATCAAAAGCAACGATAACTTACTATGGATTCACTTAAGAGCGGGCTTCTGTTACACTCAACTCTAAACTCCTTCCATTTATCCCTCAATAGCTGAATTTAAAGACTTTGTTATTTTAGCGAACTGACTTCTTCTAGAGGGAATTTTGTTCGTTTAAGTGCTAATTTTCGCAAAAATGCAAGCATACTCGCATTTACTCGATGAACATGCATTTGGTTCTGGCGGAAACAGCAGTGATTACTTTTACCAATTTTCACTGTCACCGCCTAGGCAGTTGTAATTCTCTTATACACTGCTTATTATCGATCGAACAAACTTGTTGTTTCGAAAGAGGACGCGAGTTACGAAGACATTGCGACGTAGCGACTGCTACCACGATAAAAGCTAACTACATCCACCGGCTGACACGAGCAAAAAACCCAAAATTCGAGTGACATAAGAATGAGTATGGACGCCAATCTCCGACATCTCTGAACTATCGGATGGCTTCGGTTCGTGCTTTGAGGGACAAAAATACAAAGATCATCGGCTTACATTCAAAAATAATATGATGCTTAAGATTCTGTGAAGCAACCACATGTTTTCTTTAGGACTTCCCGAAGAAGTCGCTTTACCTGGCGTGTGGAGTATAGGCCAAAAAATTCCCTATATAGGTTGATTAGGCTTTTCAGTTTCCCTGTTTAGATCTCGTCTTGAGTGCTACTGTTCTGCGAGGAAGATTTATCTCCATGCATTAGGACATGACAAACTTTTAACTGTGTCTACGCCTTCACTGTCAGCAAAACTTGAGGAACATTGGGCAGCTGACTGCTGCTTTCCCCATCCCCATCTGGATCAACTAACTTTGCTCATGAGTGCTGCACACACTCTATCTGTCTTGGGGTTAATCTTCGTACCTCTACTATCTTTTCTGTCCTCGAGCGCACAGGACCGAGGTCCAGTGCAAATAGCCTTAGAGCACAAGGACGTCATTTTTCACCTATAATATTATAGCTGCTGACTGGCCATCTGTGCGCTCTTAAACTTCGTCTCATCGCATCTTTTATATGATGAAGTCTCTTAAAGATTTGAGAAGGCATTCCTTTTTCTTCAACTTTTCGGGGAAGGCTTTTCAGGCTCTATCCGAAAACAGACATGAATGTCTAAAATGGAATCCATTGGTTCCAGTGGACTAATTGCGTATAATTCGAAATCTGTCAAGAGGCGGCCAACAGTGTATAAGGATTGATTGATTTGTCGGGCTGAGAGGAGGGGTAATAACTAAGTGCCGAGACACATGTTGGCCAATTTTGTGCCGCCACACTACGCATTCGCGGAGGATCGGACTCATCACCATCCGTAGTGTAATTTACTGTAACACTTCAGACTGCAATATTGCTTTCTGAAATTACCTCAGAGAGAGATAGAAGTGAACTTGGAGTTAATGCTTCAATGCCAGTCTGTTTGTATGCTGTTCAAAGTCTGATGGCAGTGTTTCGGCTGACTTCCATCGCATTGCGCAGAATAACGGCTGACAGGCAGTCACAGGTGAGCAAATATTCACGGAGGGACCATACTCCCAGCACGGTGCCAGCGGAAGGCCCAGAAATCTGATTCACTGATATTTCGCCTATGCGTTACGCAGTTGAGAGGAATTCGGGCAAGTAACGGGCTCGCTGATGTTCGTCGTTTGCTTTCTGATAGATTTGTATTCACGTTTTCGAGTGTTGGCCTTTTTAGTTTGGAAACCAGCACAAGAGACTGGATTTATTGATACCAAGGAATTTTGTCATAGAAAAACACCCTAAGCACTTGTAATGAATCCCACCGTTTATGCCTGTCTACAATTTACATCGAAAGCAAATTGCTGTTCTATTTATCCAGAAATCAAGATATTAACTCAGGCTCGACGTCAAAGCTGATATTGGATATTTTCCGAGAAGTCCATCTGACTCAGATGAATGGTCACGTAATATTTACGATGTTTAATGGCAGAGCCCTTTGGATGGGCTTTTTGTAATGTCCTATTCTGATCTTCGCGAGAAAGTGGCAAAAACTGCCCTTCTAAAGTTTAAAGTTAAAGTAAGCACTTAGAATCTATTATTAGATGCAAAAGATGCTTCATGCCAGTTGTCGTAATTTTCGAACGTTATTTGAAAGTCTGTGGCTGTTTTCATCTCACTCATATTAAACTTTATTCATAAATCATTATCAGGCAACACGCGCGATCAGCCAAACGCATCAGTATATAGACGATATCGCCAGCACAAAACATAGGGAGAAACACGTGGCATAAGTTTCCAAAATCTGATGGGTGTTATAGGATGAATATAAACCAGAATTGTAGTGATCAGAAACCCAAATGTTTAGTTTCTCTGTTTTCCTTTGCGGGTAATATGACCAAACATTGTCAAGATCAGTCCATTATACTTACTCATGCTCGTGTTTTTATTTAATTTCCACCCCTTGCAAGTTTCCCTTGAGTAAAATTATATTGGCTTATTTTAACGCAAAATTTATATGTTATAAATCAATATCTTTTGCTTATCCTATCTTGCCTGTTGGTTATACTTTCATAGAACCGAAGGAGTTCGCTAAGGGCAATTTTTTAAAACCGACATTAAAGACCTATTCGCTTCTCTGTTTGCAACAGAACAACAAAGTGTATGCGAAGGAGGCTTGATCAGCAAAACACAAACCGAATTCGTCGGTTGCTTTAAACTTATGCATTTTATTCTATGCCGGTGAACAATAAAGTTATATTTTTTCACTTCCTTTGTAGGCTGCCTACACCTTTCACAGGAAATGCTTCCAGTTCTCTCCGAACCATTCCCTTAGAATTCAGCCAGTTTTTACAACAAAATTAACTGACCTACTTTGAACAATACAGTAGGCATGCTGCTTTTAACTGAATATGGTGTCGAATGCACAGCAAAGGCACTCGAACTTGCGGTAAGAAACCCCGAAGGTAATTGTAATGTCACGTGAAACACCGTTGTCGTGACTCTGATATCAGTGCATCCAGATTAACTTTACAAATACCTGACTACGACCAGCACGACAAAAATTTGTAACGGAGGAGTTAACTGCTCGGGAGTATAACCTTCGTTACGACACTGAAGACGGACCTCGGCAGGGAAGTATAATAAAGTCTTACGATCGTTGTACGGCAATAAGGTTTTTCGAACTTAAATTTTCCCCTTGGCTTCCAATAAGATGTCCCGGCGATCTGTTCAGCACTTTATTTTGAACTGTCTACTTATTGGAAGAAGTTTACTTGCCAGCGAGTGTGGAAATGGCTTACCCACGAAGGCGGGACAGGGGTACCCTGGGTAGTCGGACCTTCGACCCGAGAGTTCGCATTAGGCCCTTTTCCTTCTGAGTCGCTGAAGCGTACCTTCCGATCATACCAGCATAGCTCCTGTGCATGAGTCCTTGTGTGTGTTTTTTTTCTCTACCAAACGAATGTCCTGCGAGAGATGCATTAACAGGCCTTATATGTGCAGAAGATGAAAAATTACTTTTCACTCTAAAATTCAGACGTTTTGGATCATAAGCATCAGCTTTGTCTTTATAATTACATGGACTTTAGATTTCAATGGGTTTAGTGATATATAAAATTGGTTAGGTAAGTTCAAAAGGAGGATAACTTTTTGCGCAAGCTATTTCAATCGTCAGACGACGCTCTCATTGTGTCAGTTTTATTTTAATGAAAATAAGCCCCTCACAGTATTGTTTAGGCATTTTCGACAAGTGGAATCAAATGCATCTAGGTATATGGAGTAACTGTCTTTCTTTTCGAAAAGTTGATAAGATTAATTTAAAATGTTTTTGTAATTTTCTGTTGGACTGTCAATCGCAATCACGTACAGATGTTGGCCTTAGCAAAAGTGGTCGCCGCGGATCTTTTGGTATCTTTTTAAAATTATTGTCAACTTTCAGAGGAAAGTATGCATAGAAAATCAAGCAAAGGTATTCGAGATCCAAAATACTGAATCAGTTTTTAAGATGAGTTTTCTAAACCCTTTTCAAGATGTCAGGTATCTCTGATTAGTACAGATCGGTTAAAACAATTAATTCAAATCGGTACAAATGAAGCTGTGTACGACTTGAAGTGGAGTCGTATAAGTTTTCTTATCCGTTGGTAGTTAAACCACAGATTATGCATGATTTTCGTCAACAGTACACAAGAAACGTCTTAATCGATGGTAAGTTGCTTCAATCACAGCTAACATTACCCAGAGCATGAATGAAATTTTTTAGAAACGTCTTCATAACCTACAGAATGGGCCGTCATGCATGTATAAATAGCGAAATGCAAGCCAGATTATGAGGCCTTTCTGAAATTTGTCTCCAGCATGGGATGTTTGGGACCAAATGACCTATTCACTTTTAGAGAAAATCTAAACTCTGACTTCTTTGCCTTTAATTTTTTCAGAAGTGAGAAAACTCCCATTGAACAATTCATAAGACACTTTGGCGAGCATACCAAGGCTCCCGTTGCTGACGGCAGAAATGAAGAAGCTTTTCGTCAGGGTCCCGTCTGAAGGAGAAGGCACCTAACTCAAGCGGTATCACGAACCTTTCCAGCAGCTGACACCTGTGTACTCTTCTCCACCAGTCCCATCATACACGGAAAGGGCAAGAACGAACTGCCAGTCCAGACCACTTCTATGTGTATTTACTCCCTCACCCATTCCTGTGGGACAGAATATATTGGTCGCACGAGTCGGCGCTTGTCCAAAAGCATAAGAAAACACCTTCCAGCATGGTTAGCAAAGGATCAATTAAGTGGCGTCAGCAGCTCTATCCTCGCCCATATGATAGATACAGATCACTGTGTAGATGATGGACAGGCATTCCAAGCGATTTATAAGGCTCCGTCAAGATATCCAAACTCACTTAGACAGCGTCTGTTGGCAACAGCAGAGGCGGCTGCAACCAGGCTATACAAACCAGTTCTATGCGCACAAAAGAACTTTATACAGGTCCCACAGTTACCATGGGCCAAAGCCACCATGCCAGCCACCCGCGTATAATTACCCGTCCCAGTGCCCACCATCCCCTTCTCCCCCTGACACTGGCGGTAATTTTGTTTTCACCTCACCCACTCAACACCTCTCCCCAAACCCCTGCTACTAAATAATTTCTGCTTGTCCGCATTTTCTTATTAATCATTTCGATAGCAATACAAATGTAGAGGCCTGAAGAGAATTTATAGAAAGCTTACGTATGTTCACCAAATTGTCTTTTAAAATTGTTTACCCAACAAGCGAATTTCGTAATGACGCCCGGCACTTGCAGTGCTTTTATGTGTACTAAGGGCGAGAAACCAATAAGTTAAAGGAAGAGGGGCGTTCTCCCGGTGAACGTCTTCTCGTCTTTTGACATACCACCTGGGAATTGCACTTTAACTTCTATTAAACTGGTAAGTTACCAAATGTACCTAAAACTGTACCTTAACTTATACTGGTTATTCATTGTATTGGTCCCCAAAGCAATCCAATCTGACCTTTTGTCTACAAGCGTTGAACATCTTCGTTATTAAGTCACATGGTTTCAATTTCCATTATCTTTGGTAGCAGAGATAAGCTGGCTTTTCAATTTTGACTAGATGTGAATCTTAGTCAGCTTGATCGACTAATGTTTTTACTTGCTTGAGATCTGTCTAACCGTGAGTGTTCTCCGCTTCACTGAAGACGCATTCTGCTACCAAACTACAAAAAGTAGAGTTATACCTTAATTCCGTGATACAGTTATCATTCTGTCACGGTATGAAAGCCTAATCCGTATTTTTTTAGGTCTGCCTGCCACTGCAGTACCTCAATGCAATTCATTTCACACGCAGTTTCCGATATCAAGGAAAAGAATATGAAAGCACAATGTAAATGCTCAGGAACCCCACTGAAATCTTTTATCGCAATTTTAGTACACCACTGGCCTTGGAAAGGAGGACATCAGGCTTGATAGCCGGAAGGCAAATTGGATTAAATTAACCACCAGTCTTGCAGTATACGCATAATCACTCTACTCTCCTCAGACTCACGAGCCAAATGACATCAGCAGGGGGGTAGAGACATGAGTCAGTCTAATTTGATTACAGTTTATTGTATCTCACCTCCGTTAAAGCACACCCTGACAATCTTAGCACCCCCGTCGCTGTCTCTCCTTCTACTCAGTCACTCCCCCCCCCCTTCTGACGCGCCGGAGTTATGAAGCGCAACGAAGTGGAGTCTTCGCAGTGGGGTGTACACGCGCGCACATGCTCACAAAATCCATTATGACTTTCAATCATGTGCGCGATGAGCTCGCGTAATCCTGCCAAGAAAAAATCGCCTTGGTGCCTTTGTTGCGTCTATCATTCTCTACCAGATACTACCACATGAACGAGCGCGTATGAACAGAAGATGACGCACCGTGCACGCCGTGCAAGCTGTGGGTACCTACCATACATACCACTCAGTCGACTAATAAAGGTTTCGGGGCACTAGTGACGACAGGCCAAAATTTTGTGTTTCGCTGCATGTCTGCTTAACCCAGAGCGCTAGGCTAAAATTAGACTGAAATATTAAGAAACGGGAAGTAATTTAGAAGAGAAATGGCTATTTATTCTTCTCACAAAAAACCACTGCCGTGTAAATCGCGAGTCATTTTGTCACATTCGGAAGTCCCTACCACCGCTAAATGTCCGGTTAATGAAATTGTCTGAACTGGCCGTATTTGTATTTTTTGTATATGTCAGCGGATAGAAGGAACAAATGCGTCACATAGGTTCGTTCCGATTGAGGGAGGACTGTCGATCCAGAAACGTCAAATTTTACACTAAATTTAATAGCAAAAAAGTGAAATAGATCAGAAGAAGACCAAAATAAGTACCTCCTCGTCATCCATATGTGTCCAAAGATGTGTATTCTGTGCTAGGAATGGTTCAATTTCAAAGCTTACTGTCGCACTAAGAACACAAACCTTATTGTCTGCAGTGGGTAACGTTTACACAGATAGATTTTCACTCAATCTGGGTGAGGTAACCCGATCCGCAGCTCACATCGCCGATAATGCGGGGACCTTGATCTTGATGGCACATGGACGGGCAGTGGGCGGTTTAAGTCCTATCTCACTAAATGTTACTTAGAATTCAAAGGTGTCCTTTCGAGCAGAAGGGGCTAACAAGATGGAATTGTAGGAGTGATCATCGTTTAACGCCACGGAAATATATTTCTTTCACGTCAGAATTTCGACTCTTGTGTGGGCTTCCTCCCAGCCGTCTGCAAAAGTCGCACTCAATAAGAAATGACCGCCTACATGTTATGGGTCTTCCCTATTGGTTTTGATGCCCACATAACTTAAAGTATGTTTTGAGGCAAGCATGCATAAGCTATATTTTCTAGTATCCTTCGTGTTAATCTGTGTCCACTATTTAGATTTTTTACTGCGATCATAAAATGTTGGTGATTCAAGGATTTTCCTAAGGCGGTGAATTGTTAGTTCATACAACACCGTATCCTCCTGTTTAGTAATGCTCCTTGGGAAGTCCACATAATTCTTCATAGCATATTCTTGACGACATAAAGGAATGGGTGAGTCCTTTGCATGAAAAGCCTTCTTTTTGTAGACTTTGACTTCGTGACGCGAATGCAACGGAAGATTGGACTCAAATCACTAGAAAATTGTAATTGCTTATTAAATCTGAAAATTGGAGACGTAATTGACTGCCAAATGAGCCCAATGATATGCTTTTAACTTGTTAAAGCATCGAAAATTGAAGGAAAGTTGTAAAACACCCTACGCATTCACCCTTTATCTGGTTCAGATTTAGTAAACGACCGAAAATAAATACATTTAACATACGAAATCCCGTGGCAGGACTGCAAGATATTCCATATAACATCCCCACTTAGCTGATTTCCCCTAAGTACATAGGCTTTTTAGAATTTTGGCTACTACCTTGTAATATTGGTCAGTGGATGTATTTTTTTAGTTTATATGGACTGGAGGATGTTTGGGTTTCCTATATCATACGTAAGGGAACGTAACCATAAAAAATCTTCGAATGAATGTAAACAAAACAGAAAACCTTCCTATACCCTACTCTTAAGTTTGAAATTTATTGAAGCTGCGAGTCTCTATTGCTAGTTATTTTACGTTCTGCAAATAAGATGCATGTACTTAACACGTTATAGGAAGCAAGTATATACGCATGGACTGGATTAGTAATCCGGCGATCGTCTGGACCTGTATGACCATCGGAGTATTTGAATATATGTCTTATTCGTTTCTATTTCCACTATACATTCCGCCAATTTCTGTGCTTTTACATAGACTAGCAGATATTTTTGGCTGCAGCCCTTGTACAAAGGTGGTTTGACACCCCATAAACCAGGTTAAGTTAAGATGTTGTATGGAAACACTTCTCGTGGTAATTTTGAAAGCCACATTTGTAGATTTATGAGATGCAAATATTTTGTAAAAACCAGGGGTTTTTAAATCTTTCTTTGATTTTGGAACTAACAATACTCAAAAAACTGCATGTAATAAGCTTTATTCCAAATTGCTGTTCTGGTATTGCAGGTAAGTAGATATACACGCGGGAAACAGCGGATGCTGCTTTATAGGCCTTATCGCAAGAACTTGACCAACAAGATGGGATTGTAGAAATGTAATCCTTGATGCTTATTCCACACGGAAAAGCCGGAAATAAACGCAGAATCAGGCTTTCTGAGATCGCACTTAGCTAACGTTAATGATAGAATACATTATGTAAGTTATGGTACGTAAATTCCATAAAATACCTGCTGAGATGCGGGTGGAAATCCGCCTAATAAATGGCGTTGATAACATATTTAATTGGACTAATTTCACTTTCCAAGTTTATGTGAGCTAAAATGGATCGGCAAAAGAAATAAATCTCGATGCTTCCACTGGACTTCATCGGAAAAACGTTTTCTTTATTTATTGCTTAATTTGAATGAAATAACCTTGGACTCCAAAATTACCACATCCCCGACCCCGCTCGATGAAAATAATCCGACGCCATACGTGCATCTTTACGTTCAACATTTCACGACATTTCTGAGAGGCGAGGCAACGGTAGGAAGTGCAAGGGACCATTGTTACAGTGGCCTTGTGGATATCTTCAGCATTAAATCATTTGATGTATTTGATTAAGTTTCACATATTAAAAACATCTGCAAATAATCTGTGCGAAAATCGCTTGAAAAAAACACAATATTTCATCACCCCATTAAAATTTCGTCTATATGTCATAGCGACATTTGGCAGAATTATGCAGACAATAACGTACTAATGCACATAATAGTGCTGGGCTAGATTCTCTCGAAAAGAATCTTACATGTCAAAAATCCACTTGGGGCGAACGAACGTGCTCTGTTTTGAATGCGCCGAATGGCTTATTTAGAAACTACTTCCACAGCGTGATCTAAATTCATACATCTTATAAATCAATAAGGATCTCATGAAAATGTCTGAATGTCGCCATAAAAGTCGCAAACGATGCAAATCTATCATTATTTATAAGGTAATTCGTTAGTTTGTAACACATGTGAACAGTGTGAAATCATTTATTGACCCGTTAAAGTACAGCTAGTGTTTGAGCCTTTATAGACAGAGTACTTTCTGTATGGCCCAGCTTACATATTTTTTGAAGGGTAACAGGCGTTTGACCCTAGCTAATATGATAGACACAGCCATTTCCAATTGAAATCCTCCTCCCTCCTGGACTCCTTTTCTGCTGGAGTAGGATTATTTCGGACGTTTTTGCCTCTTCTCGCTGTTTGAAGCTGCATATACAAATTTCCACCCAATAATGCACGATGCGTGCGTTAAGCATACACCTAAACGACACTAACAATATAAGGCTCACTTTAGTAACAAAGTATTTTATATGGCGAACAAAATACAAAATATACAAGCAATTCTGCTAAATAAAATGCGCATTGGACAGTTATTCACAGCGAATAACAAGTGAAAGTGCAATTATGCGTCAAGGAAATCGGAACTTAGTACAAGTAAGTCGTACTACTGCCCTTCTTTAAGCAAAAATCTTAAGAGTCCTATTATATTTAAGAGGATAAAGACATGCAGCTTCCACCCTTTTCACGAAAATATTTTGCTAAAACAAAAATATATATAAAAATAAATCAGGAATGCTGTTACACGGAACTCGAGTGCGGTGAACACAGGTCCATGAACGAAGTTTCCTTCAAGCCCGGTTTTGGTAAATGAATTTCCATTATTTCCCAAACCGTAATGTAGCATAAGGGAAATTCAGTAATTTTTTCTGCCATGAAACCCACTTTGAGTTTTTACTAAAAACCTATTTTGTAAGGTAAAACAGTTCACCGGGACACAAAGGTCAGTGGACTCTCCAGAATATCGAAGCTTTCGCGACAAGAGTTCTGATAGCGTGATAATAACTTGACGTTAGATAAATAGGACCGTGTCGGTCAAACGATATGTCACGTGCCTTTGTGCATATTGGCCACCAAGTGTTGCTAACTGAAATGTTTAGTTTCTATTTATGTTTCCGTTGGTTTGCTGTGAGAGTTACAGAGTAGATCCCTTCAATTCAACGAACAGACATTTATTTTTTTATGGCCGTTAATAGGAAACGTTCATCGAATAAAACGTTTTCCGGATCTCTCACAAACTGTGGGGTTAAAAGAAGCCCGATATTATCCACATGTCCTTCCGTTTAATTTTTGTGGCAAATATGCATCTGAAGCAAGCAAGGAAAGCAGAATTTAATGGCACCACAAAATTTCGCGACCGCTTCTCAACTGCTGCCGGTCGTTGCATAACAGAAATAACAAGTGAGAAAGGTACAAAGGTTTGAATTTCGACAGAGAAAATCGATGTAAAACAGCAAGGTCAACGTGTACTGTGCGTAGAAGTCTTGTTCTCCTGCTTTAGAAGCCATTTAGGCAGGTGCTCAACTGCTCTGGCTGCCAATTGCCTTTGCGTTCGCCCAATGTACTTGCATCCACAAGTACATGTAAATTCGTAAACACAATTTGACGTGGCGTGCAATGGCAAGGCATCCTTCGCCCGTGGAACTTCGATAGCCTTAGTAGATCTTGTAAAATTCCACAGGATACTCCTTGCTGTTTATGCAACTCTGAAGAAATTCAACACGTGTATTCTCCTTCGTTATTCTGCATCGTAGTTGTAAAACCCTTTCTAAGGACTTTATAATGTCTGAGGGGCGGTGCTGTTTGAGAAACTTGAAGGATGCCTTGCCATTGCACGCCACGTCAAATTGTGTTTACGAATTTACATGTACTTGTGGATGCAAGTACATTGGGCGAACGCAAAGGCAATTGGCAGCCAGAGCAGTTGAGCACCTGCCTAAATGGCTTCTAAAGCAGGAGAACAAGACTTCTACGCACAGTACACGTTGACCTTGCTGTTTTACATCGATTTTCTCTGTCGAAATTCAAACCTTTGTACCTTTCTCACTTGTTATTTCTGTTATGCAACGACCGGCAGCAGTTGAGAAGCGGTCGCGAAATTTTGTGGTGCCATTAAATTCTGCTGTCCTTGCTTGCTTCAAATTCATTCCGGGGAAATATTCCTTTAAATATGCATCTGTAAAATCAAATCTTCCTGTAAATTCGAAACTTGCCTTTTGATTGACATTAACTTTTTTATCTAACACGCCAGATTTTTTTGGCCGACCGGAAAGTCCCGAGGTAATTTTAGTCAGTGTAACATCTTCTCTGTATGGGAATGCATTTTCAAGGCCTACATTGTTTTTACGATTAGAAAGCAGCCGGTTAGACTGTAACGATCGAAACGCGTATAGGACGCAGCGTGTATGATTGCTAGATGACTGGCTATTGGAGCTGCCGATTCAGGCGCTGGGCTCTGATTCGACGCTAGTGCCATGATCTCGGGCTTGTCGACAGTGCTCATCCTCAAATAGTTATTCAGTAATCACAGTCAACTCGAGACAGTTCTTGCTCTGGTGACCCCCGAAAATGGCTCAAAGAATTGAGTGGAATCTGAACGGCTTCAAGCCTTCGATGAAAGATATCGTTACTGAGGCTTTATGTCTTTACCAGGACTACCTGAAGATTGCAAAGCATATCAAGGAGAGTGCAGATAAGCTTTACGGTGGGCCGCATCACTGTGTTGTTGGCCGAAACTTCCATGGGTATGTCAGAAACGATAATCCCTGGACATTTGTAACCAGTTTAAACGACTTCTTCGAATTATTTGGCTTACTAACTGGTAAAAAATATGTGATTTGGAAACAATAGAAAGAATAGGCCAGAACCAACCAATCATGATTAGTCAACCTAATTTACTAAACCCTTACTCCATGAAGTAGTAAGCAGTATGTTCTCCAACTATGATTTGTTTAATAACAAAAGGCTTTTACTGAAAAATTGATTTATCATTATTGTGCACTATTTTTTTAGATTCGCCACCATTGAGGATTCCATGCAGTGCCGAATTGACAATTTGAAAGTCTACGTCTACAAGTCGCCCAGATGGGCCCCTAAGGACGGAATGTAGTCTTCACGATGTTTTTACGGAGAAAATCTGAATTGAATAAAGCTGTCTTTAAGCTTTGACTTTTATTTCAATATAGAAATTTAAAAACCTAATTTCTGGGTTAGTTTTGGAATACGTGATGCACATTACTTTCGTACTACATCAAAAATAATGAATTAAATACTTAAACGCTAGGGTATAGTTAAGTCTTTTTAACATTTTTGGGACTATCTAAAACTGGAACGTATGGTTTCACATAAACTAGGACTTATGAATACAAGCAGACGCTTAACATCGGGTTAAAACGCAGAGATAATGAAATGAAAACAAAGTGCTTGAAGTAAGGGCATTTTCAAATAAAAGCCCCATAAACCCAAAGGACAACACAGCAGATGTGCTAGGGTTTGTGTGACTTCCAATGTTATCTAGGCACAACATTCTGAAAGTCAGTGGATGAACGAATGCTTATTAAAAATATCCATTTATGAGCTGTAAAATGCGTGTAAAATCGATATATCTTTTAGATGAGGCTGCGAAATTTTCAAACAGCCATTGAAAGGTGGATGTGGGTTGAAGATTAACGCCCTTACGCAAATTCTTCAGTTCCATGTAGTTGTCCTGAAATGAAGACGTACAACACTTATGCGCGTTTTGAGTCGACTTTGGAGTGGTATGTATCAGTTTATTGAGCGAACCCTGACAAAAGCAGGTCTACAGGTTTCGCGCCATTCTTACCGACAAACCCAAGAGATATTTCCCATAAAACGTCCATAGTGTCGTTGGCTAGAGTAATAAACTTCGACTTTGGATTTGCTTAATTCCTCAATGAGTTTCTAAACTGATGTATGCTTTTGGGTCGAAATCGCTTTGTCAAAAACAAATTTAGGAGACAACAGTGACCACTTTCAGATCGCGCTAAAACGGCTCTTGGTAAACTGCGGCTTTGTGGAAAAATGCATCAAAAGTACTTTTGCGGGGAAATTATTTGGAAACATACAGGGTACACTGTGAGAACGTCTGCTTTGGGTAGTACTGTTTTGTATGGCCACTGATTAACGAACCGACAGAATACCTTGAAACTCCATTGAATTACTTAATAGCTCAAGAAGCATACAAAGTAATTTTAATTGCTGCACTTGCAAACTTCAGGCAAATGCCTTCAAATAAGTCATGTACAAATTGGGTTAGCGACTGCTCCCAATCCCCTAAACTGCTCTGATTTGATGAGGTAAACGTATGATGTTGCAAATAAAATATCGAATTAGCAAGATTCAAGAGATAGCATTGCTGGAATCGTTAGTCGTTAACATGTCATAATTCGAAGATGTGAGGTTAAACGTAATCGTCCACATTTTGCCTGGCGCAGGTACCTGATGCTCTGTGACGCCGTTCTGTCAAACACAACGGATGTATTAACACTATGTGGCTGCTAGAACAATAAGGAATAAATTTTGTTTAAGAGGGTAGAAACCCTGACTATACTATGCTGTCAAAACAAATTGAAATAGCATTTTCATAATTTCAGTGTTGTAACTTTGTCACGTAATAGGCGTTAGTGGCAGAGTTTTTATTTTTACATCATACAAGATTTGACTCACTTAAAGAGAAAAAAAGATAGCTCGATAACTAGAACTATTTCATGCAAACATGTTAATTTGGAAATAAAAAAAGTATTTAAGGAAAATGGTTGTAATTTTTTGCAAGTTCTCAAAATTACACAACGTTCAATGTAGTGTAGAGATGAGTCAATCTTTTCATCGGTTTTTAAGTACTTGTTTTGAATTTTAAAGAGTGGCCTTTAAATTTTTTAAAATGTTTACGACACCCCAGTGCAGAAAAGATAATAAATTCTTAAATAAATACGAATCATTATAAGCAAAATTGTAGTGAGTTCGCGGAAGGTAAAGCGGTCTGTGTGCGACTCCGTACTAGTAGAACCATGTTTCAATAATACAGGGGCAGAGAAGTTTAAATGAAACCTATGGCCAGGTTTAATTGGAGGAGTCTAACTGAGTATACTAAGGCTTTTACTGAGGATAAATCTGCTACTTTTGTAAATAACAAACTCCCACAGTGTTATTTTAACCTTTCGGAATCCTTTTTTTATTAAGTAGCAGTGCACGTTTGCAGAACGTCCTGCTTCAAGTCGTGCTATTTAACAAGATAGGTTTTACAATATATAAATTAGTGGGCAGTGAGAACTTCATTAATTAAATGGAAAGATGAGTCTTAATTTTAGGTTCAACAAGATACGACCATCAGGTGAAACGTGCAATGACAGTACAGCCATTCAAACTCCTTAATGACGGAAAATGTCGTTATTAAAATTCCAGTATATGGTATATCCTTATTTTAAATAGAACATGCCTTTGCCTAAGCTAGTTTATTAGGTCTAGCGTCTCAGTCTTAATAAAAATCGTTTAAGTCTCTGGATTTAAGCGGTTTGGGCAACCGATAAGTACGGGATTCACCAATGTGGATACGTAAGTCTCTGCAAAACGTATCGTTCTAATTCCGTATAACCAAATCGACCACAATGTCCACTTAAGCTTTTTATGCCCTGCCAACATATTTCGACTAATATCATTTAGGTGAATGCGAAGGGCTGACGTTTTATGTAGGGGCAGAGATACATATACCCTTTAAGTAACAAAAAGCCTTTTTTCGCCGATCATATAAGTACGTCTATTTTATATGCGTACGTTAGGAGTATGCCGTTGGTTTCTTGATATCTGGAGCTCAGATTTTGAATTGGAACTTGCAGTCGCATCTTTTTTATGACAGCCGTGCTTACCTTCTCCTACCGACAAAATTACAACTGTCTTGTTTACGTATCAGCTTAAGCAGATGAGTCATACGCGCTAAGTCCGGTTTGTTGTAATTAAGGGGTCAATATTTCGATGATCACATTCGCGCAATACATGCAAAAAGCCTACGGTATGACTGCGTTTTTAGTATTTGTGTAGCATAGGCACTGTCCCATTCCTTCGAAAGTAGAAAATGTCATACAGTCCTTGTCCTCTTCGGCGGGTAAAATTACAATTCATGGGGAAAATGAATCAAATTTAATAATACGACGAAAAGGTCCACAACCAGGAAAACATTATAAATGTACTTCACTTTTTTGTGCGGCAAAGTTAAGCCAACAAAAGCCGTACATTTTAATTGGCTTTTCCTTGGAATATTTTTAAATTTAAGGCAAGACTCGACATGTCATTTTACTTCTGACTCTTCTATACATCCTTGATTCATGTTTTTTCTGCAAACATCTAGGGAATTTAGAAACCGTCAAACCCCTTACAGAGGTGGTTGTTGCATCCTGATACGTACCTCCTCTAAGTCAAATTATTCTAAACGGAATTTTTTGGCCTGACGGACAAAAATGGACATAGCATATGCCAGTTTGGGGCCATAGTTTTATTTCCGTCTCTTCAACCGCGCAAGTGCTGTATCTCGATGACTTCCAATAAGGCCCATGATGTTGTCTTATTTTGAAAAAAATTGCTTTTAATAGGAGCTTAAATCTATCTGTTTTCCTTTTCCATAGCTTGCTTGCAGTCAAACTCATCTACTGTACCTTGTTAAAAACCAATAAATTTCCTTGCTGGCTTTTTGTGAAACGTGTTACTTATTTGAAGTCCCAACGCAGTTATTGTCTTATGACGATTAAATTATTTTATCGTCCTCACTAGTTTGGACAAAAATAACAGCAGACCTTGACAACGTAATTACTGTCCTTTTTGGAACTTTTTTTATTATATAATTTTCTCACATTAATGGCTATGGTACTACCCCATAAACACAGCCCGAGTACAAAACTCCTAACTACGCGTTTGTCTTCTTATATTCTCCCATATTTATGGATAGTACTCTCTTGCCGTGGGATGACAACCAATAACCCCTCAGATCTAGCCGATTTACTATGTATTAAACAACGGAATTTCCAACATGCACGGTGTTAACCGTTATAAATTACTTAGTTCTGACACGGGTTAATTTGTACGCCTACGATCTTTGATTTTTGTTTTAGCTTAATGGGGATCCTACAGAGGTTTTTACTTTCCTAAAGGAGAAATAAAACCCAATATTTTAACGGATATTCATCCTATACACTATCACCTGCTTTCTGCTCCTTTGGTTCTGAAATATTTTTGCGGCTAAGCTCTCATTGTTTGGAATCTATGGTAGCTATTCATGTGTACATTTGTCGCATGAACTGTATATTCTTGAATATCTAGCATTTTTGCATAGAAACAATTTACACTACAGTCAACTAACTCCGAAGGCTTTAGCAAATAGAGACGATTCTTTCAGGGTTTCAATTTTTGATGGATAAGTAAGAAACTTTTATCAAGGTGCAGTAGAAAATGCAACTCGTTGAATACTTTATTGGTCAGTGTATTGAGAATTTCATAACATGAGTAAAAGGTGACAGCTGAACTGTAGCATTTTACTGGTATTGGTACACCAAAAACTGCAAATCTCCTAGCTGCATATGGGCCATGGCTCCGGGAGTATAGGTGAAGAAGCTAAAATCGGCAAAAAAGAGAAGTTTAGAAAGAGGGCAATTTAAAAAACATTACTTATTGCTGACCCGTTCGATTTTTCCGTTTGCTGCACTTTTGTGCATTATCTGTATGAAGATGCAGTCTATCGGTCTTATCAGTGGGATTGTTTGCCAGTTTTCAGTAGGGAATTAGCTTTTTGCTTCCTTTACCCCTTGAATAAATTTATGTACAAATGTCCTCAATCTCAACGCTTCCCGACTCCTTTTGT
>CACRXP010000118.1:545543-558288 GCA_902702965.1 Spirometra erinaceieuropaei
ATCATCAACTCTCCACGACTCCGACCCAATGATACCTCGCCATTCACGTAAACCTGATGAGCGGTGGGCTTTTCACTATAGACTCAGTCAATTAGTTTCCGTCTCCAAAATTTGTGTGTCTCTTACACTAATCTGACTGCCCGCCTGCAACTTTATAAACTTATCTAATAATACCGGCCGATGACTTGCTGCACCAGCCAAGAGCGTAAAAACTAAATTTTAACTTAGTACTCGAATTCTGAATTAGTTTTCCAAAACAAAATGAACAAATCGTATTTTTCCGGCAAACTGAAGGTAGAAAGGGTAAAGAAAACGAAATGAACAGTTTCGTAGAAAATATTGCTGTATTTTTTTTGGATGCTGAAACTGAAAACTCAGACAGTCATTATGTCGCCATCTATGGGTATTTGTACGCGACGATCTGAAGATCCTTCCAGACAGCACTCAAATAGTTCTTCACATCGTAGGGGAAGGAGCTGCAAGCGACAAACAGGAAAAATAAGCCTCAAATAATTTAGTCTGCACTCTGTGGAAAAATTGAGTTTGAAATACATTCACATGACACCGGCCAGTACATTGTAAAGGAGTAAACGGTTATAATTGCAATCTGTTGTCTTACACGTTTACATGTGTGATCTAGTGTGGATGGTTGTTTTTGGACTGATCGTTTTTTGGAGGCAATAGGAAGAGAAATTAATCTTAGAAGTTTCCAATGCCTTGCTGACAAGTTTGACCTGCCCATGCAAACAACATGCTTTTGTTGAGGTTGAACATTTAAATTATCATTTTTACTATCCTTTTTATGCGAAATATATGTGCACTCCCTTGAAGACCCCATCGCACATTTTATTACGATCGCAATTTACGGCAGGCTGATAAAGGCTTCTCAGTTAACTCTGAATGTTAATATGTAGTAGTGACTGATATTTCAGTGAAACTGTTTTTAAGTAGCCACAGCAACCCAGTGCTTATGATGAATATCCAGCTTGGAGCGCAACCTCTTCGGAGATTTGGTAAAGAAATAAGTATAGAGCCATTTTCTGTTCTCCCTCTCAATGATACGTTTGCAATAAAGGAACACAGAAAGTTCATCTTACCTTCCAAAACTCGGTCCTACATGACAGTGCCAGACTCCGCCAAACGTGAGTTCAAGGCCCTCTTTCAGTTTGTATGCGAGGCGCTGTGGGTAGTTACATTCTGGATCTGAAAGGATAGTTTCGAAGACCTGATCAATCCTGGGGTCATCTTTGAGAGGTCCACCTTTGTTACGCACTTCCATTTTGCCAGTTGTGAAGCTCCGTTCCTCTCAGGTGGTGAACGCCAGGTGACTATATGTCAACATTGCCGATAATAAAGAATATGCTTAGCCGCACTTCAAACGGCTCCAATCAGCGGCAAATCCTTCTGACTGCTGTGCGCCATTGCTTTGTTGAGTCAGGGTTTGATATGTGCTCTAAGACTGGCCAGCCGCGGTGCTGAGAGGCAGGTTTAGATGCACTATGATTCAGAAACCAGTCACCACGTCGCAAAACTGTGTGTTTGAAAACTATCAGTTTTGCTGACCTACAGTGAGACTGGTACAACGTGCCAGCTAGCCAAGTAACACAAACAGGTTATTCACATACACGGTTATATTCCATCCTGTTTAACTTAAATAGATCCCTCTTACGATTACGATTAACGGTATAGACAAGGCTCCATAGATATTCTTAATGGATTCTTTAAACGTCAGCTGCTTCAAAAGTGGCCAAACACTGATCATAATGGTTAAACTTTCAACTCCAAAAGAATGGTGCAGCAATTGTAAAACTGATTAGCGTGGCGTATAAACGCATGGTAGCTCGTGATTACTTGGGAGTAAACAGATTATTTCCATCTTGTAAATGCTGCAACAGACATAGATTTCTGCTCACTTATTGGGCATATATTCTCACAACATCCCATTATCTGTGTTTGCAAAGGCTTTTAAAAGGACTAGTAAAAGTCACCCTCTATCTTAGTGCTGCCCGAAGTCTAAATCTTCGATCATTTTGCCCTTTGAAAACGCTACATTTGACTTTAGACGAAGTTTACGTTTTTGCGAATTCTGACAAATTAAAGGGTGTTTTCTTGTTGTGCAGCATCTGCAACACCGGTAATGCTGCGTTTCAGTTTGTGACAGGTTACCCCTGTCAAAACTTTTAACAGCAAATAAAATAACTCTTTGCACAAACACGAATGCATAAAAATATGCAAAAAACCGACGTCGAATGTAGTTTAGAATTTACAAACCCAGATAAAAGTACATAAAATGTGTAAACGTAAAGAATAATGAGTAGACTTTCAGTAGTGGGACACTCTTGTTTTTGGCGCAAACTTCGCAAAGCACATTATTCCACATGTAAAGGATATAAAAATTGAAAACTATGTGCAGTTGTTGTCAAAAAACTGATTTACTCTATAAGAGCAATTAGCATCAACGTAAATACTTTGCACTTTGTTGTGGCAGTATTTATCAGGGTAAAATTTCTAAGTTTGCTCGAAAAGGTACTTACGTATGTATTAGTACTTTATTGTTTATGGAACAGCCTAGGATACGTTTTTAAGTTTATACCTACGGCACAGTTACTTGGATCATTTTCTGCTTGAAGACTGGTTTTAAGATTCCATTTACTTTAATGTTTAACGAACACCGTCACTAACGTTTACCGGAGAAACTCATGAACGTCTATTATCTCTTGACTCTCAAGAAGAAACAATCTTTCTTACAAATTGTGGGCAGTGAGAGATGGGTATAATAATATTGGCATGGCGCGAAAAGAAATATCCTTTTTTCAAGATTTTCAGGTTTCGACTTTGGATAAAGCGAAATAAAAAATGTTTTTTATTCCAATCTGCAATTTGCACGTCTAGATGATGTGGACCACTTATAGTGTTTAAAAAGCCAAATGAATTTTATCCAGGAAACATCAAGATTATACTCTGAAAAGAATAAACCTGTATAAAACTCAAATTCCCGACATTTGTCCTACGACATTATTCCAAATCATATATATTCTCATATTTGGTTCAACAATATCAACACATTCGGTTAAATTTCAACTTGTTAGGAGTCTCCAGAAATGCAGGCTTAGCGGTTTTAGTCAGTCCATAGTGCTGCCGGAAAATAAATGTACTACGGTCATTTCATATTGTAAACATAAAAATGATTTACTTCGTATTCTCTAAAAAATAAGCAGTTACACGAACAGTTAAGGCAAATCCAAAAATGCATGTCTTTGACCAGCTGGCTTTCATATCTCTTATGCAACTATTGAGATTAAAATCTTTTCGAGGCAGGACGACTCTTTAATAACATAAGAACATGCACTCCGGAACCAGTTTTATTTGTTGTATCATGACATTATGGGGTAATGTCACCGTGGAAAAGTAGCATGCCGTTTCAGTGTATATCTGTGTTTTACCTTTTCTCAAAAATCGGTAGCTTAGAATCATTTGCGAGTATTCCAGAGTAGCCGTACTACAACTGTTTAGAACTTACTTTAAGTCACACAGTGTCACTTGTCGGTTACGTCTATAAAAAATTAAGGATGTTTAACTTTGTCATCGATGATACTCCACGAACTTTCCCATTCTAACGGATTCAGGCTGATGTTTTCACGTGTGCTGAAAGCCGTCAATTATTTACTTTTCAAGTCTGTATTATTGAAGTATTTTGCAAGAAAGACACTAACTATTTATTTGACCATCTGCGAAAGTTTTCGGAAAAAATCAACTTCGTAAAATCGGAAAGTACCGCATTTCAAATCAAGTACTTTCCTAAAACAAGAGAAATATATTCATACAAATTGTGAGAACTCGTTATTTTAAATGTGACTTTGCTTAGCGGACGTCAATAAAGCAAACTTTGTCTGGACACTGACATTCCCCCTCATATGTGAGGAAGCGAGGTAGCTAACTCCGTTCTTGCAAGGATATCGCTTTGTCTCATACAGGTCAGAATTTCAGTTGTGACATAATACGCCTAAAACGGAGGCTTGTTGGCAAGACTACCTGGAATATGCTATCTACTTTGGCCTCCTTTTTAAAATTTATAAAAATATCTCAAACTCTTTCCGTAACGGCGAA
Organism: Spirometra erinaceieuropaei; assembly: GCA_902702965.1. Classification (NCBI taxonomy): domain Eukaryota; kingdom Metazoa; phylum Platyhelminthes; class Cestoda; order Diphyllobothriidea; family Diphyllobothriidae; genus Spirometra; species Spirometra erinaceieuropaei. The sequence goes on from CACRXP010000118.1 coordinate 549,651, forward strand.
GCTTGTTTTATTGTATTCAGTAATACAAAGTTTTCTCAAAATGCCGTCGAAAAGATAAGGCATATTCGTGAAGTTATTCACAGTGCATATCCTTATGAATTCGTAAAGAAGATATAAAGTGGCCCATTAATCAAACTGTTCCAGTGCATGATTGGCTAGTCATTTGGTTTTACGTATACTAACTCTGAAACAGCATTTATGAACTATATTATAGGCATTAAGTGTTGCAGTAAAAGCACAAGAATTATAAATAAAAAAGTAATTTTGAACATGTTTCACCTAGTCGTAAACAATATAAAAACGCGTTATCTTTGCAGAAAGCGCTATAGAAATTTATAATTTATTTCAAGCTGGCGGTTCCTTACACGCACAAATGTTTCCTGTTCCTTTTATTAAGTAAAGGGCTTTGGTTGTTACAGAATGTTGCCTTTAACACTTTTGTGAGCATTTATATGCTACGAATATTTTATAAACTTTTCCAGGAAAAATGCAAGCGTTTTTAGCGTTGCTGTGCATAAGTAACTGTATAAGTTCAAAAATATTTCAAACTGAAAATTAAAGCTTTGATGCTGGTCTATTAACTAGAAGGCCTATATTTCAGATTTTAATTTTTGCATCTATGAAGTAGACACAGTAGGTGACATAACCTAGTGAATGTGCTCAAACGAACACAGTTAATCCATCGAAGACTGACCCAAATGCATTGAATAAGCTGCTGATCAATAATAAAGACACCCATTTGGGCTAAAACAAAAATATTAAGGAGATATTAAATCCGGTAGGAATTATGCTTTTGGGAAAGCAAACGGTAGATTTAGTTTTTGGAAGTACATTAATTCACTAGTGCAAAAAGTAGGGTAATTGAGGCAATTGAGGTAGAATGACACTCACACATAGCCCTCTCAGGCAATTTAAACTTACATGGACCCCGATAATCAGTTTAATGTCAATTGTAGCATTAGCCATCCGCTTGCCGTCGGTTCAACGTTTTAGAACTGTCCCACACAAATTAGACTAATTTTTTATATGGGTCGTAACGCGACTGACTAAAGCAAAAAAAGCTTTACTTGATACAGTGGATAGAGAGCAATTTAGAATCACAATGATGTCACATGTTGAGTGCCTGTTCAAAATTATAGTATTGAAAAAGAAGTATGCTTAATGATAATCATGTCCTTTTCCATGTTTTAGTAAGATGTCCTACCATATGATTACTTTGCGGATTTTTGTATTGTTGGAAGAAGTTTATTTTCAAGGTGCACGTGAAATATATCTTTAAAGGTGGTTGTTTTAAATGATCCAACTTGACTACCGAAAAGACACATTCTGTAGTTTATGTTTACTAACATCCTCAAAATACTATTATTTTTAATGCATATCGAGAAGCAAGGTAGATATGTTAGCTCATTAATCGTTTACTTGAATTCTGAAATGCGTTTACGACTCAAACATATTATTTAATTAGGGTTGTAAGATTAATAACCATGCAGCATAAACTCCTTATAGTTCAGTTACTTCAGGATGCCAACTTTTGAAAGAAGTTATTTTTGGTTGCCTGCAAAGATTATACTTGGTAAAAACGACCTCCTAAAAGGCAAGAAACGTTTTCATTGTTTTTCGATGCCCTTATGAATTCCCTAGTATTTCGTAGAAAACGCGCAGAAAAATATTTATTTGTTTCTTAAGTTTGTGGAACGTTTTGTTTTCTCCAAATTTTGTGCTTGAAAAAAAGAGTATTTCTCGTTCTAGGAACACTTTTTCGACTCCCAAATAATTTTGGACCTGACTTGCCGTTGCACTTGTATTCGGGGTCTCCGAACTACAAACGTTGTATTTCTGTGTACGGAAAATCATACATTCCAACATGCTGCCTAAAGGAGACCACAGGGCGACTTGAGCCGTATTGTAAATTTCACAAGCAATATTAGCAAATGCAGACACACTATGATTTATGAACGGGCATTCCACGGTCTAAAAAAATTTCATAAGTAGATACTTTTTCAAACCGAATTACGTCCTTTCGTCAAGTATAAAATTTGAGAAAAAGGCGTATTTTTTTACCCGATGAGTAAATAAATGAATATGTTTATGCTTCTTTTCCATAAAATGTATTTGCCTTTACAAGGGCCTCAAGAATAAGTAGGAAATATAAGTATAGAATAAGTATAAGAATAGAATAGAATAAGTATAAGTATTAAATAAGAATAAGAATAGAACAAATATAAGTGTAGAATAAGTAGGAAAATATCTCATTCATATGTGGCCATTTTTACCAAGTGTAATTTTTATATGCGGCTGAAAAAATATTTCAAAAACTGCTACCCTGAAGTAGCTGAATTATTATGGGCATATGCTGCATGATAATTAATATCATAATCCTATCTAAATAATATTTGTGAGTCGAAAACGCATTTCAGAATTCTCGTTAAAGTTTCATGAGTTAGCACATCTACTGTACTAAGCGTTCAAATTTTTATTCTTATGTAAAAAATTTTTGAGTCATAGTTGTGAACCTGCCCATGCATGAAACCTAACCGTTGAAAAGAACAGATGTTTTTAACAAAGGCCTATGATAAATATATTCACGATCATGTGAGGAACGTTCCCTAATGAGCTACAATATGCAAAATGTTTCATTAACGTATTTTCTTGATAAAAGTGGCACGTTTTACTATTTTCAACAGTTAAGGTAAAGCACATCCGAATGTTTGGCTGACCCAGACCTGTTCCTAGAAGCGCTGGTACGTTCTTGTTGTAGACAAAAAACGCTCTTGTTTATTTACGATAGCGTAATTTTTATCATCTTTTCTTGTATTTTAACTTTGATTTACAATAATTTGGGTAGTTAAATCATAACTAAAACTTAACTGTTTACCCTGGGTCTATTTCGGTAATCCAAATCTTGGTAGCGAAATACCGTATCTTGCCGTATTTCAAAAGTTTATATGGCCGCTGAACAATAGACTGTTCTGTTGTAATTTGTGAAATATTTGCATATGCCTAGAAAATTGGACAAGTTAGAACATTTTATTGTGTAGATGTACTCTTCCTCCTGTTGAGGTTCACAGAAATACAAATCAGTTTTTTGGAAAAAGGAAATATTCTTCCGAATCTAACCATTATTCGGGTACCGCCTTAATTTAATGGATGAATTTCGTTTTAGTAGAATTTATTCGTACAAAATTAATGACCTTTGTAAAAGACACACACTGAGGCACATACATGGTTGGGATCCAGTATTAGCAAAGAATTTTCTGGGCACAAGAACTTTAACTTTTTGCACAAATTTGTAAACAATACTTCCAACAAAAATTTTAAAAACCTTTATAAATCAAGATATTTTGTAAACCACGTAAGGATATTACGCGTATGGTAAAACGCTTGCGGGTACCAAAATGATAAAGCTATTTTCTCTCCCACCTGCCATGGGCTATTACTGCCTAACCCCGCTTTACGCTTCCGAACGGTTATACTGCACATTTAAACAATTATTCAATTCTTTTAATTTTCAGCCACATACTGTGTTCCACATCAGGTTGCTAATTACAGTAACAAAGAACATTTTCGTAGGCTAGTTTAAACTTATTTTGCCGACCTTAGGGTGTTTCAGATCCGAGTTCATCATAAATATTAAGTCACTTATACGTGTTTTTGTAGAGTAACAGTACAGTAGCAGATCCTTAAGTGGCACGACCCGCTAAAGCAGTAAAATAGTCGAACGACATTTATTGAAGCAATATGAATCCTTCCTTCGGGTGTTCTATATTCAGCTTCTACATTAATATTTGCTGTAGTCCCCAAAAAACCCTGTGCTACCGACACGCTTATTTCAAGAACAAACTTGGTCTGTTAAACGACTGAAACTGCCACAGATGTGCATTCAGTGGGCGTTGTTCTACAGTTTCGTAACCGTGCGAGAGTTTGACTCTGTCGATTTAATTGAATTTTGTCTCCCCCAAATGTCTCCATGAGACCAATGAGGACCAACTGGCACACAAGTAAAGCACGCACTCAGCTCTCAGCACGGAATGAACCATTTGTTACTTTGCGCTATATACGTGTTATAACTTGCTTTTTCTTTGAGGCAATTCACCCTATATTCCAAAAGAAATTGCGTGCCCCAGAGGATGGCCAACCGCTGCAAAAATAGTGATCCTTGTGAGGTTCGGCCCAGATACGTGAAGAAAGATCTACCTGCAAAATGTGAACCCAAGTTGCTGGATGTTGTTCAGCAAGCATGCCAGCTCTACGACGACTATGTAGATATGGCTACCGTCGTAAAACAGAGTCTCGATGATGCCTACGGACCAACTTGGCACGTTGTCGTTGGACCCAATTTTGCGAGGTATGTACATTCAAAATCCAGTCGTGTTTGAAATTTTTTCGTGAAGCTTTATTTAAAATGATATTTCCAAACTTAATAAAAGACTTTACAATCAACGTTTTAAGATGTTTAATTAGAAAAGAATAAAAATCGCTGTAATTGGTAAGGAAATACTTTAATTTATTCAAGATAATGTGAACTGTTTAACGCAGTTATTACTAAAAAGACTCACGAAACACGTACGAGTAAGTAAGCAAACGGTAATAATTAATCCACGCATTTTGTGTGGCCGTTTTACGCGTTAAGCTTCGAGATTTTCAAAGATTGTTTTAAAACATACAATGCGATTTAAGACTATTCGAGTTAGAGGAGTTTGTCATAGGAGTTTGTCATAGTTAGGAAGCAGTGCTTTTTACATTTACCAACACGGACTACTGAGTCTTCATAGCAAATGCGTTTCAAAGAAGTTTCAATATTGACTTTGGTCTTAATGCCAGAAAATGAAGAGTTTGCGCTGGAATAATCTTCAACTATGATTAACAAACAACTGGATTTATTCGTCGTTTTAATTGATGTCAAACCGTTTAGATCAAAAGATGCAAACTAAAGAGAAGTTTACAATTTTACTCTATATGACAGAGTCGTTAAAGTGCTGTTGGTACAGAACGAGTTGTCTATATTTAAATTTTTGGATATTCTGTTTAATTTTATGTTGAAATTTCAAAAAGTCGACTCTCATAATTAAACAGACCCTCGAGAAAAACAGGCAAATTCAGGTCCCTTGTAATTCCTGCTCAGTCTTCAGTTCTTGCTTCTTAACTTGTTTGCATTGTTTTCACTTGCAGCCACATCATGCACGAGAAGAAGGCATTCGCTCACATAAAATGCAACAATCTCTCCTTCCTCATCTTCCGATACGGCTAATGCATAGACGGTTGGCATCAGTGCATGAATGTGTGCATCTCAGTCTATATGTTTATGGCTTACCTTACATTTTCGAATAAACCTGACCCAATAAAGGAGATATACACTTACTGTCCTCTTGTTTTTTTTTCAATATTAATTAAACTTTAAACACTTGTTTTACTTCGAACAAACGCATAGTGTTTTAGTTCAAACTAAAACTATATCGTAGTTTTTGGAAAGTCTTCAAAAACCAGGAATTGTGTTAATGCTTTAAAACTGATGGGAATCACAAAAATATGGAAGCGTTTAAGATAAAAGTGGTATAAATCGGCTGTGCGAAAATTTCATGGAAGAAGTAAGCATTTTTAGTAAATAAGACGCATGGCGTTTACATCTAGCCGCCCGATTTAGTCAAACAGGGGATATGTATCTGTAAACAACGGCAGTATTCTAGGCTATGTAGTAGACGTGCTTTGACAACTACAGTTACTATCGTTTCAGAGCATAACTGTCTGCCGAAATATAAAAGCGTTTAAAGCTTGATATTAAAACCGAAATAAAACTAAAAAGAAAGTGATTTATCGTACTGGCAAGAATAAGGTACATAATCTTTAGACATGATCAATGGTTGTTTGGAAATGCCATCTTGAAAGTTTCCTCTGTATATTTCAAAAGATCCACGCATGGTACGACCAATAGTCTCATAAAATTATTTTAACCTTGTCTTTTCTTGTTACGTTTCGTACAAAACATTATAGAACTTGGACTGTGTATAGTTTTTTTACAACATGCAGGAGAGCTCTAACAACCACGCACCCATAAGCTGATTTTCGTAAAAACATTTGGGACATGCGCCGTTACACTTGTAAAGATAGCGTATTAAAGTTTACGCTCCACACTTCATAACTTCGCATGTGGTAGAAAGTTGGAGTTTGTGTTTTTGTTTTTATTTTTTTCAAAACACCTCGTTAGTACATTAGTACTTAGTTACTGCATCCCACTGGTGTTTTGCACATTGCCAAATGAGTAATTGTTCACACGTTTATTCAGGTCCCAAGTATTAGCATGACCAAAAAAGCCTCTACATGTCCAATTCTTTAACTTTGTTTGTCACAAGTGATAGTCCTTTGAGTTTGGAATGTCGTCATTGTGTTCTTCAAAATATTACACCATTTCAGTAATGTATAGTAAGTAATGTCTGATGCAATCAGTTTGCAGTTATTTTTATTGGGTTACCCCATCTTCAAATGACGTAAGCGCTTCTTAACTTCGCATCCTAGACCTTTATGAAATCAGTCCATAACAATGTTTCAACGACATGCAGGAAAAAATCGAAATAACCCAGGAAGTAAAGCAATTATTTGGACGCACGTAAAACTTTAAGCGTTGGACATTTTAGTTCACATAGTATCATGAGATAAAAGTTCTAAAAAAGGCCTAAGGGCAATATTTTGAAAAAAAACATCTTCGGTCAAATAATTAACGTTCTGCAGTTTCTGAACCGTTCCTTATGATATCACAGTTGCCTATCATGCTGACTGTGCCTGCCTGCGGGTGACAGATTACTCGCTTTGACGTGAATATTTGGAATAACGTTTCCTGAGTTATCCTATTTTAAAGCACTTTGTCTTTCGATTTATCGGACCGTCGAATCCTTGAAATGTTAGGTCAAATTAAGCTGTCAGTGGCTAATATCGTTTGCCTAGTGGAAGGACAATAGAGAGAAAGACGAAGGAGTCCTGTAGGACTTCTCATAAAATCCAATCCAAATATCCGCATTAACTGACAGTATCGTGTTAAACTGTGGTATCTGCGACGATTGTATTTGCCATCAGTTCTATATTAAAGGGGGTTATAGTACCCTAAGCAATTTTAAGAATTCATGGTGAAGCCATCGAATTCTACGGTTGCTGGCACTAAATTCTCTATGCTCTAAAAAAACCTTTGCAGTTTCAATTAATTTACAACCATTTTTACTTGTCAGATGTAGAATTTAGCATTCTGCGGCAGTATTGCTCTCTAGTAATATCGAAGCTTCCGAGCAAACGGGTCACCTATTCAACCTTTTCCTTGCGTTTTGGGAATCCAAAGCTGTAAAATATTTAATTAAGCGTTAAACATCTTTATCAGTATATTACAGAGTACCATTATTTCTCACCGATGTGAAAAGTATGGACATGTTTTATTGATTTAGCCAGCTAGAAGCATTAACACGTGCTGCCATCCAACAAAGGGTATTCGGAGTTAGAAGACCTGCTCTCCAAACTTCCCTTTCTCTGTTTGCATACGAATAAGCGATAAGCATAGTATTCTCTAACGATCAACTCAACGGCAACAAATACGATATATTTAATCGGATAAGGAACGTATTCCGACAGCATTTGCTCACATTTTTTCTACTTATTCATGCGTCATCTTCCCCCTTTTCCTCGCAGGGATCTTTCAAACGTTCCTTGCGTTCGTACTGTCCATCATCGTTTGGTTGAATTAATACGTATTGTAGCAAATTGCCTCGCATATTTTCTGCATTTCACTTCAGTGAAAAGATGAATGGTAATCGATTTCTCTTTCAAACTACTCGTTAACATGTAAATGTTCTGGCTTGATGAGAATTTACTTAGAACAAATGCTCGCCTCCAAAGTAACCTTTTGGATCTCTATAATGGAAGTTTCCGGACTTTAACTTGGAAAATATCTTGCCTCTGCAGATGAGGTCAAGCTTTTTCTGCCTAAGCAACACCTTCTGTTTATTTATTGTGTGTGTGGGTAGCAAACTTTGCTTTGTCCACACCTATTACCTAATGTACACGTATGGAGAAGATGCCATCACTTGCCGTCGATTACTTCGCCATCAAAAGGTAACTCTTTTAATCATAAGGTTCAGCAAGCTCTAACATTCACCGTCAGCAAGACGCCTACAGCTCTGTAAACATTCAGCTTAAATAGCCAAATATTTCCTGCTTAACTTAGCCGTAAGATCACCTTAAATCACTTGATCCGCTTACTGCAACAGAAAAACTTGAACAAGGTCTACGGAACGGCAAACATCTGCATGAAAGATTACTTTTAAGCTGGGACATTTCGCTGCACAAAGAAAAAACACTTGTAAGTTGGTAACTTGAGGTCAATGCGTACGCTAATGCGTTTTTGAAAAAAAACCATAGGCCTAGCTTCAATCAATTTGGGCTTTCTAGTCAGCATCACCATGCCACTCTTATTTAATGCCTAATGTAATAAGACTTTGATGCTCACAAATATGAAATGATGATGCTATACTTCGAGGTAGAGGAAACCATTTGATGGATATTTTCCACGACTTGCGGGAGAGGAATAACAGACCCATCTCAGTGAAGATATGCGCAGGGTGATATTCAGGTGCTAAAGCAAGACGGTGTTAGATTCTCCCGC
>CACRXP010000118.1:558616-608629 GCA_902702965.1 Spirometra erinaceieuropaei
CTACTGTTTATTAAGACAGGTTTCAGTTGCCATTCCGCCCGTGGATTATCTAAAGAATATTTTATAACCTCACTCTGCTTATGCTGTTTTACTAACTCACTTTTCTCACAAACTCATTTTTTATTTCTGCAAACTGGACGTACTCATATGACACGAATCCTGGTCCGCTAAATTTATGCTTTTCCGAATGAATTCTCCTTTAATAAATGTAATAGTATTTTTGTTGTTTTGTTGCCTCCACTTAGGGTGGAGACTGTTGTGTTTTTGGGTGTTCCAGTTAAACTGCTTAGGCTGATTTGAGACCTAAAAGGAATTTGAGGGGAATTTCGCGGTGTGTCAACTGTTGTCCCTCTATCCTATTTTTAAACCCACTCTTGCGGAGTACGTCTAAAATCCTCATTTTGCTTATTTAGATTTGGATCCGTCATTCTTAAACATAGTGACGCCTAGTACTATCTTGTCATTTTCTTCTTTAATATTCTTCCCAAATTTTTATTGTCCGTCGGATCGCGTAGTATAATTGTATCCATCTTCTATTCCGCCTTGGGTTGTGGCATCCATGTCCGTTGCATCTATTTTGGAGCTTGGTTTTCAAGAACTCGTGTACATTCTTGCTTTTAAAGTGTGTAAGAAGATTAGCTAGTTTATACAATTTATATAATCAGGTTCTTGGAACTAACTTTACTCCTTAAATAAATGCCGCAAAGTAACATTTTTCGCCCATCAAGACGCCTTAGACATCCGATATGTTAGCAACCTTTGACGAGAATGGTCTGCATAAAAGTATTGGCTCAGCTCTTTGTGCACTAAAAAGATAGATCGTTCAATTTTTTAATGAGGTATGGGTAAAAATATGAATTGTTTTGACCTCTTGAGTTGTTGGTTCTGATAAGGCAGACTGGATCCATTGGGCGTCGTTTAGCCCAATCGAAAAACTTGTACAGTCGTGTCCCCGTAGGTCACCCGCATGAATGATCCAGGTGTATAGGTGACAAAGCTGTAATATAAAGATGAAAAAAACCTTAGAGATGAGATTAATAACTTAAATTAGATCTGGCATTGAAAGTTCAAATATCAAAAGTGCCCGGCTATATGCTTCACTTGGAGAGGTGTAAAGCTCCCATCTGACGCAACTCTACTTTTGAAATCTGGCATTTGCTCTGGTATAGTCTGTTAGTTTAAAGAAATATTTGCTGAATTTTTTGTTTGCTTCAAAAACTTCTGGTATTTATACTCCATAACTAAAAACAATACGACTCATCAATTTACCTACATGGCTAGCTTTAACTACTCAGGGCTGTTGTAATATTGTTTGGAAGTTCCAAACACATTTAACCTCGTTTGGAAAGTTTTCATTAAACGAGAGCGGGCCGGTGAAGACCTACCAGGCAAAGTCGGTCCCAATGATGCAATGCCAGTACAACTGCCCCATCGTGTTGTCCAGTTCCTCTTTAATATCCTGAGCCAACTGTCCCTTTTGTGAATCTGCATTCTTTAGACGGTTGCTAATTATTTCCAGGATTTGGTTGCGCTCTTCGGTTTTGATGTCCGTCTTTTCTACTATCACGATGGGGGGCATTGGCTCCATGTCTTCAACAAAAGCTCCACGAGTCTCCATCTTGCGTATCGCGTCGAGGGTGACTTGGACAAGGAAATGACTGCAACTTATCTACCGACTTTAACGCACTAGACAGGACTGCCAATTGGAAAGTGTCTGCCAATCATAAGACCAAGACAGAGGTAGACGTGGGTGTTGCAGCCTACCTCCACATGTTGGTGGCGTGTGGCATAGTGCTCGCAGAGGGAAAACTGAGCAAGCCTCTTTTTTGAGAATGAACACTGCACAGGATGACTGTCTTTCTGAAAACTATGGAAATAAGTGAAAGCAGAAGGCAGCTGCCAACCCGATCATTAATAATTCGCAGTTTTAAACTATAAAACTAACAGAGTGCTAATTTACACAGCTTGGCCTAACACCGCACGGATTTAGACGTCAGTCGTATGCGATCGGTCCTTTCGCAATCAGTATCCGAACAACTATGAGGATTTTAGATTTGCCCTGATTAAAAACTATGTAAAGTGTAGCCATCATATTTTTCGAAGGTAAATAAGACCTCATAAGAATGTCTCTAAAAAACTCGGTAGCGACTGGATCTGCTAGTTTTTCAGGATCAGTTTTATAACTGCTTTGTTTTAAACCAAATTTATTTAAAAAATCCCTTTAAACACAGGATTTTGACTCAGCTGACCGAAAAAGCTAGAGATTTTAGGATTTGGTGACATTTATCCGAAAGTAAAATAAGAAGCTACGAGCATCTCAATGGAAACATCAGCAAAGGCATGCAAAAAAGGATATTTGGAAGGTGATTGGTTTTGGCTGCTTCTGAAATGGTGAACTAATGCAAATTATGCTGACCCTCTCAACGCCATTGTAGCTTTCGCCAGCAATTTAGGCTATGTCCTTGTAGACATCGGAAATTGGCTTGCTAATCACTGACTATGGGTATTAGCTAAGAACACAGGCACGTGCTTAGTATGATTTTTTCATAAAACCGAAGTTATCAGATCGCGACTTGCAGTTCGCCGATAGAAGCATTTTCCAGAACAAAAAACCGTATTCGCCTAGCTTTTCGAATTCATGTTTGAACCCATCATCAGCGACAGCATTAAGTACTGTCGCCAGCGATACATTCGAGTACGACCCGAAAAGCCAAGTGTGTTTTCTTAATTTCGGCCTGCAATTTATTTGGAAAAAGACCAGATTGCCATAAATTTGCCTTTTGTTTTTTATTTTATTCTGCTTATAGTAAGAGCCATCCCAATTAAATATTTTCATCTTATTTGCTGCTTACTTCGGAAAAAAGCTTAGGCATAGGAGAAATAGGAAATATGACCTCGTCGGAAATAATTATTTTCGGCTGCACATTTCCCATTGTTATTATATTGACCATTGTATATGCCCACATTGTTAAACTCATAGGTTACATTACGCCCGTTCGCTGCGGTTGTCGATCTGCATCTAAGACGTTTTTCTTGCAATTTTAACAAAACCACAGCCAAAACCTAAGTACTAGTGGTAGTAAAGTACTGGTTAGTCAAGTGGATATCCTATACGTTGTTTGTTATTCAGAATTGCCCTGCTAAGCGCGAGGTCGAGAAGTTAGAGGTCCAGGTTCACCTAAGAAAACGTGTTTTCGGTTTCAAAAGTTCAAATTTATGAGAGAAATCTAATCCAAAAATGTTTTTATACCTATTAGATCGTGACATTAACCAAAGTAGACCTGTATGTTGGTGTTTGCGTTTTAAAATGACGTTTATTCCCGGGAAAATCTTTAAGAAAACTAGTCTGGTCACTCCGTGAACAGTCATCTTACATGCTGTTGGGCTATACACTAGAGGTCCGCATATTAAAATCTACACTCAATAACACTTTCGTCTACAAGTGAATGGCTGCTGGTACATTTTTAATTCCCTGCAAGTCACTTAGTCCTAAACACCCTCTTCGACTTATTGAGGTTTCTTAGTGGCTACTTACTGGTCTGGTGCGGGATTGACTCCGTTTTGTATCCTAAAACATTGCAGAACCCAATGCTGTTTTTTTCGTTTTATAAAATAAAAACAGTTCTAAAATGCTTACCCGTTGTCATTTTGCACTGCATTTACGCTTTGCTAAAGTTTTTAATTAAGATTGAGGCTGTTTTGGCAAAAATGTATGTTTCCCGGAGTTGATAATTTAGGTAACGAATGAACTGAAGAACAAGGTAAAAATGATCCTAAACTGCGGCTTCTATAGTGTCTCGACGACAATTTTAGCTGTCATTACGACCAAAAGACCTTATTATTAAATTATTTATTTTATCCTAGATGGACGCTACACGTTCCCTTTGGGTATGATTCGTCTTAAACTAATGAGAGTGTTGATTTAACTAGATGTTATTTGGAAACATAATTCCATCGCACACGAAGGTCCCAATAACCATATTGATCCGTCCTATCGTCAATGACCGCGAAATGTTAAAATAATAAGGGACTTGTCATACGACCTGTGACTCTTCTCAGCAAAAATTGTCGGATTGGCTTAAGATTTATTTATTCTCTAAAAGATCGAATTCTGTACAAATTATTTATGTCGAAACCCATAGAAACTCATCCAAAAGCACTATTCCATCCCATGCTGGCCTTCTGCAATTTTTATCGGTTAAACGAAACACTTGAGAGGTCTAATTGCTCAAGACACTTTTCTGTGGCTTTGTGGTGGAAGTATAAGAATTCTAGGAGCTCGCATGCCATTTACTCCATACATCCCACTGAAGTTTTTTGCAGTCACAATAATCGAGTGAATTTAAACCAGACGTGCATCCGCCCTCATATAACTCCGCCAAAATTCTCGAAATTTTCCTAAGATAAACTTTTGGTTTATAGTCGTGCAGACAGCTACATTGTTCTCAGCAAGAAAAATATTGACGCATTGATAATAGGTACACACCCTACACAAGCGCTCCTAATTTAGCTGCAATTCTTTGATTTAACCAAGAGTGGCTTTTTCGTTTGAAGTTACTAGAGTACAGCATGGCGAGTCCAGTAGTCATTCAGGGCCTGCATGCAACTGGCGTCTAGTGACTCCCACAACTCAATTTCTAAAGACCTCACGCTTGGGGCGTATTAATTAGATCTAAATTCCGCTGCTGAATGACTGAGCCAGGGGTCAAAGCCCCATAAACTCTGGTCGACAGAACTCAGAGTTCCTAAGGAAACATTCGGCTATAAAGGACATTTACGTTATGTCCGACTTCGAAGGTCTAGGCCATAGCTCTTTATTTTCAAGTGTCACCCCCTCGTGCCTGGGGTTGACGGATGCAAGATTAATAATAATGATAATATGAAGAAAGAATTTGTCACTTATTTATTGCACATTATGCCTGCAGACTCTTTGATTAGCGACTGATACTACCAGTGAAATTTCAGACGAGGACAAAAGTCTAGAAGTGAGATGGAAATAAACGCCTCTTCATCCCTGCATCTGACGGGATATGTGGTTTCAACTTCCAGTGGGCTTCTGCATAAGAAGTACAGTGAGGCATTAGAATTTTTACTGGTTATATCAGCTTCAAACAGCGAGTTTCTGCCTGTAAAAGACTAAAGATGACTGAACTAAGTTTGGAGAAATACTTCTACTCGTCTGTGTGTCTTAGCTTCCTTTGACATAGTCTGTTTTCTGAGAAGAAACAAAGCAAATATCTTAATTGCGATATCTCATTTTGCAGGTTCGGACCATTTACTAACCATCTTCTTCACCATTCCTGTTGACTTATCTTTTTAAAGTTGGGGAATCGAAACGTGGATAAGACCACTCGTCACTGTTATGCACCCAGTTTTTGTTTATTCAAGAAGTTGAAAAATTAACCCGGGGTAATTGCTAAGTCAAAAAACCATCGTTCAGGCCCCGGAGGACCTAGAATTAGGTGCTGGCACAGTCTTTGGTGATCAGTGCTCATGTCTTATTAGTAGGATTTCCTTTTTAAAAGTGGTTGCATGTCGAAACATGAGTTTGTTTCTATGTTTCACTATTGGATTGTTGCTAGGAACTTGGCCTACTTGATAGTTTTGTGTTATCATCTTCCTGAAGGTCGATATGCAATTTTGGACTCTCGAGGTTCTTCGAGCGACTTTGTCGACTGTCGAGTCATGTTCGCAAGCGTTTTAGTTGACCCATCTGGTTTAGGGATTGTCTGTTTGCCCCTTTCACGTGTTTTCTCGAGTTTGTTGTGCTCAGCAGCTGGAAATATGGGGTGATTTCTATCCCCCAATTTTCTAACCCAAATCAAAATATATTTAACCACCCTTTCCTAGTGATTATCACTAACTATTCACTTTCAGCTGAATACGGTTTTTTGGGGTTTGTTCGGACAGATATTTGTTCATTCACAAACATACCTCGTATCGAGATGTTTCTTAGCCGACTAAAAGACTGTCCTTTAACTAAACGTCCGGTAATATCAAGTTCCTTAACTGATACTGAATGTAGTACCAAGGTTCGCTTATGCAATTCATATCAAGTCAGAGAATATAAAAGTCTGATAAGTGAAACTAAATATTTCAGATAGATTAACGACTCCTAGAAACGTGTATGCGCGTCCTCCTGGACTGTAAATACATCCTTGGAGGGGTTTCACGCGTTTATTATGTATTAGAAGGGTTTGAGTCAGTCACAATAGTGCGGAATGTAGCTATCTTCAACGGAGTATGTAAGGAACCAAGCAACGGGCTTTTTTTATCAAGAAAAAGATATTTTCTGTACTTTGTTTACCCCCTACAATCTTCCCACGCGAAGGCCAGCTCACGCGTTTTTATCAAGCAAAAAGGGGAAGTTTTATAACATAAACCTACATGTGGAATGTGTTATATGAATAAAGTCAACTGGGTCTCTAGAGAGAAACTTTTGAGAATTTACATGTGATGGCACGTAACTTCTAAACGGATGGCGCATGATTAAAAGCGAACCCCTACTGCTTGAACCCGTAGACGTCTTCCAGCCAGATGTTTAACAGAGTATTCGCAAGGGTTTGGGACAACCTTTCCTACCTGAACTGCATCGTCTTTTTGGCTTGAATTCCACACAAGCAGCCCACTCTATCTTAGCATCTCGGTTGATGGCTCCAATTGCACTCTACTTTCTCGGTTGAATTAAACGGAGGTAATTTCTGCTGCTTAAAGCGTTATGCCTGATCGATGTAGCATGCTGCCTCGTGTGTGTGTGTGTATAGCCGCTGGACTTGTCAGCACGATGCTGCTCTGCATGAACTGGCAGCCTGCACGTTCTCACGGCTGACTAGGACCGCTGACTCAATCAGCAAGTGACTTGCTTGCCTCATTTTACAACGGTGAGAGGATTCCAGTACTTGAGGTTTTGCCGCACCGCCGGCTACATCGATGTGTGCCTGTCACTTGTTAAAAGTTCATTGCAAACTGGTAACTAATACTCCACCGTCAGCTCCTGGCAGAGCCTGTGAAAAAGACTTACGACATTGAGCAACACACGGCAACTTCGTTCACTCTTGACCCCTCGTACTTAGTCAGCGCCGCGCCTATTTCACAGGTGTCTGTACGCCATTAGACATAGGAGTGCCTGTTGACCAGAGAGCGTCATGCGGCTTTTCATAAAATCGCATTTTACCCCAATTTTTCTGGTGGCTAGAGTTAAAATGGGGCTTGAAGTCGCGGTTTCAATGCTTTTTCTTTGAATTCGGTTATCAAAAGGCCTAGCATTCCCCCGAATGTTTTGTGTTCAACATCTTTGGTAAGCGGGGTAGGAGGTCATTTTGTATTCTGAAAAGACGTTGCAAATTAGTTGTAGAAGCTTAGTTTTATTTTTCGGAACATATTTCATGCAAACACAGTTAAAAATCCCAAGAGCGAAACACAAAAAGCGAGTATTTCCGAAATGTTTCATATTTGCAGAAACTAGCAGCACTCGTCAGCATTTTTGAAGTTCAGTTGGCCCGCATTATGCTTTAACAGTCAAAAATTATGGCGTACTTTAAATCCTTTTCGATTTCAAATATTATCTTAGTAGGGTTTTAAAATAGATTAATGTAAAAACATATCCGAAAAGTAGTCCACATGCGCCAGCGTGCTGAATTTGGTTGTTTTCATAATAATATTTGTACCCAACCCTGTGCAGTACAAATGCTTACATAGGATGTGTTCCTCCGCTAAATTTTAACAGTCGTACTAGTGTAAACGTGTCACCCGCTATGCTGGACACGGGCCCTTCCAAAGTGTTGCTCATGTACAAGCCTCAGTCTTTTTGGTCGTGGTCTTCCAATACACTTTTGATCATCTTATAGGACCGCGAGATATCGGGATGTAGACTTGAAAGACCTTATCTAGTCCATAAGAGCTTAGTGAAAGCCTTCAATACGTGTAGCATCGGTCTTATTCTGGCTTATGCAGATGCAATCATTTCACTGAAGATGTCAAGATCAACTACTAGAAAGATAAAGTTGGAGCATGCCAAAGGTAAAGATGGTTGAGCTGTCAACTGAATAGGTTTATAGAAGATTAACTTTCAGGTTCGAAAGTCGAGCTTTCTACGAGTTAAGCAGAAATTAATTTTCTCTTTCCGCACGGCTATCAAAATGTTAACTTCTCCCGGGCTAACTAAACAAACTACGCAACCTTCTTCGTGTTTGATTGACCGACGATAGAAAAAGCTCACCCGTTCCAATTGTTGAAACGCAATCCACTTTTTGTTTTTTTATATATGTCATATTTCGCTCCAGGCTCACTGTCATCCGTTTGAATTATTTTTCTCTTTTCAAAACACAACTACTAACCACCTTTCAGGTGCAACGTACTACTGCATGGTAAGTAAAAATCAAAACAGAGATAGATTAGAATCGCCAACAGACTCCCCTTTGCATTCCACTGATTTACTAACTCTCTTATCTTAGTGGTTTTAGGGGGCATCATGACATCAACAAAACTGACAGCTCGGTTTACTTGTAAAAATGCACGATTAATGGCATTGGCAAGACAGTCTGAATTGCGCATTCTTGAAATTGAACAAGGCCGTGATTTCGTATAGTCAAGATTCTGAAAGAAAGAAGTCTTCACAATAAGAGACCAGTTACACTTTTTATTGACCCTGAAGTTTTAATCAGTTTACGAAAAAATAGCCCCGCACGTCGCAGCCCTTTCTGGCAACAAAATCGTTAAAATATGGGCAATTGTATTTGCCGCTCCTAATTCCTCATCATATGGTTCACATGAGAATGGTGGAATACCGCTCATGTTTTTTGTGGACAAAAAACTTAGCACTGGCGTCACATGGGTGAGAATCTGGCAACAATAAACAAATTTTTGAGTGCATTGCCATGTGTAACTTAATTAAAAATCTCCTATGCATCCTACTGGGTAGCTGTTCCCATTCATACAACAGCAAACCCGATAAAATAGTTACTATCACATTCCCGCTTTTATTATCATGCCTCATTGAACTATTTTATATTACCGCCGAATCGTTTTACTTATTTTGCATTCCGATTTTCGCCCATATCTAAATGTTGGTCCCTATCCATTTCTGGCCTGTTGGTTAACTAATAACTTCCTTTTGTGTCACTTAACTGATGCTTATTCTTCGCTAAGTTTGCAAAGATAGTTGAGTGCACATTATGTGCTAGGTTGGATTTATATGCTTTAGTAATTCCTATAATTATTTATATTCTTCTAGGTGGTTGACAAAGCGGTTATTTTGGCTTTCCTCCTATTCAGAAGTTTTCTAATTTTAAAACCGCCATACGCATCAGCAGTTACTTATTATCGCCCACATTCCTCGAAAAAGAGACTAAATTGTCAGAGGGTTGTTTTTGGCCCCTCATGATTTGTTTTTAAGTCTTTGGCAATCTGAATAACCTATTCAGCGCAGGCCCAAAACGTTAAATTACTGTCCCGTAAATTTGTAGTTAAACCTGTTTTGAGAGCATTCTACCGTCAAAGCACAACTAATGGAAATTTTGTTTGCTGGTTCATTCTCTATAATGTGTCGAATTTAAAGCTGAAACATTTTAAGCTTTTTCAATAAACGCATTAACCCTGACAATTTGCGTTTATGTGCATTATCTTTTGGGGCTTTCGAAGGTAAATTAGGTTGAAGTCACATCAACGGCTTAGTAAGGAAACTAAAACAACTTACCTATCGATTTTAGATATCCCACGGAATCTTAATCCAGGAAAGAAAGCTGCATAATCCAGATCACTGCACTGCACTTGGTTATGGGCAATTGTCGTCCGTACAGTGCACATGATTCCTGATTCACCAAGTCCAACAATTATGCTACCACATATTTTTATGTACTTCCGCTGCATTACGCAACTGTTTTTGGAGCTCAAATAGGTCTCAATGATTAATGAGAAGCGCTCCGAGATATATAGCCTCACTTCTAATGCAGAGAGCCACTTACTAACTCGGATTTGAGGATTTTCCCAGCAAATTCCTAACTGGACAGATAAGCCTAGTCCAGATGACCCACTGCACAATTCATAAGTCGTTTTACTTCGCCTCCATCCATTGACGGACCTTCCACCTTTTGAACCTCCGGTCATGCTCCAAAGTACCACGGTGTTTATCGGTACATATACACTCAGGCCTCCTTCTGTGACTGCGAAATTCCTCATCTCTGGCCATGAAAATCCAGCGCCACTTCAGTTAAATGATCCATTGCTGTCCAGGCGAGAAATTTGCTTTAGGCCTTGCTTAAAATAACCGAAATTCTTTTTAATTTGATTGTTCATTTGTAAGCCTGAATCATGCAGTATGCGTTTGCTTGTTAAATACTACTTTTGATAAACTGTTTTGGAATTTGGGATTGACTTTGTACCCACAAGCAAATGGCAGGTGAGTACAAAGGCCTCAAAGGAAACTAAATGTCTTTAATAAGAAGGTCCATGATTGGTAATATATGGTTATGCAGTCGCACCTGATGGGCACGATACTGTTAGGGTTGGATTTAAGGGTTTGGGCTAGGGTTCTGGTTAGGAGATAGGGTTAGGGATTAAGGTTTGGATTGGGGATTAGGACCAGGGGTTCGGATTAGGGGTTAGAGTTGAGAGTTAAGGCAACTACTCCTCAACCACTCAAAGTACATTCCCGCATTCTCAATAGTCTTCTTTTGCAGACAATTGCCTGACCTCGTTACCTGTGCATTTCCCGGCCCCAACTGTAAAAACCCCTATTACCACCTATCCCGTATTACAGGTGGTTGGGATATGTTTACCTTAGGAGCGGCTACATAACCACATCTGACCCTACGGTTTGACATACACAGTTATTGTCAGGAAATATTGGTTGAGATTTTAATGTACGTTTTTGATTAGGAAAGATTACGCAAGTGTAGTTGCAATATGGATTATCCCGCAGCATGCTCCCATGATATTTCAGTCATGCCAAGACACCAGCTTTCGATTTTACTTCTTTCCAGACGTCGCGAAAACTGCACTTGGTACAAATTCTACTTACTGGCACGATTTTTTCAATGATCTCCGATGCCCTTTATAAATGCAATACATTTTTCAGAAAACATGAAAAATATGCGTTATTTTACTGATATGGCAGATAATTGCATTTGCTTTGAATGCCATATCTGAAGAAAGATTTATTTCGATTTTGAAATGCATCTAGTTATGAGGCTTTTTAAAACCGTGGACTGTTCACTGGAATAGCTTTCTACTTGTCTATTTATTTATTTTGCTTATGGAGTATGTAATGTTATCTATCCACACTGTAAAGTTTTATGATTCCTATTTAGTGCCGTCTCAAGTACATAGAGGTAGATGTGAATTTACCTGTAAACAAGGTATGCACTTTCTAAATTGCAAACCCAAATGCAACGTCAGATCTGGCTGAAAATTATCCACGAATTGAAAACCTTTTTAAAACCTAAGTTTACATTCTCTTCAAATGTAAACTTGAAGAAAATGCGATTTGCCACCAAAGAGTAAACAAAATGATATTTCTTTTCATGTCTTACACAAAGCAAAACTTAAATTTGTAGGCGTATTAAAAGTCGTTGAGAAAAAGTCGGTTAGATCGCAGTTGGTAGCCAGGAATGGGGGAAGCGGACGGCGAGGTCCCTGGCCCTTACGCCAACCTCATACCTGAACTCTAACGCTAACGCTAAGCCCCAAAACCCAACCGTAAATGGAATCCTAAAACGTAACCGTAACACTGACCCTAACCTTAACCAGTTACCCTAACCGTAATGCTAAACCGTAATCCCAACCTTAACACTAGAGAGTACTCCTAACTCTAGCCCTAAAACTAAAGCCTGAGCGCAACCTTAAACCTAAAACCTAACCATAAAGCCCTAAGACTAACCGTAAACTCTAACTGCAATACGAAAACCTAATCCTAAATGTAACCCTAAAACCTAACCCCAACCTTAACCCTAAAATCCAAACACAGCCGTAACTGTAAAGCCTAAACCTAAGCCCCGAAACGGAAACGTAACCGAAATCCTTAAACCCAACGCTAACTCAAAACCTAGCCATAACCCTAACCTTAACCGCAACCCTAACTGGAACCTTAACCCAGACCGAAATCTCAAACCTAACCGTAGCCCTTAAGCATAGCCCTAACCCTAACACTGAAACCTGACCCTAAAACGCAAACCCTAATTCAAAAACTTAACATGCGCCTAACCTTAACTCTCATGAAACCCAACGGCCTGACCGAAACGGACGACCCGCCTAACTCAGTATGAGCAAACCTACTGATAACAAATTCCCTAGACAAGGTAAGCATACCTAGAGATAACACGTGAGTGCGTCGACAGTGTCAGCGTATAATGTTTGGCTACCAACTGCGAGCTTACCAAAATGTCATGCTAAAAGAGTAACTATTTTTATCAAGTGCGTCTTTTGTAGGCTACTGTAAAGACGTGTATTCAAATGCCCGAACCCCGGCATGACTAAAACATCATAAGATTATCCTGCGGGATAATCCATATTACAACTCATCTAAGTGCGTACGGGTAGGACGAACTCCATTCTCAATAAAAATTTGTCTTATTCACCCCATATCTAATGTGCTCCAGCCGATTATTATCACGAACGTATGGCTTCCATTCTTTCAAAGAATGTCTAGTGATAATGATTTTTATTATAAAATTGTCTAAATATTTGCCTATTCCGCGGCTTAATGATCAAAATACATTAGAGGAAATGTTCGAAGTAGTCGCATTAAAATGTACTTCCTGACCATAAATGATGTATATAACGGATTATAGTTCTTACGTGATACGTTAACATCGGGCTATCCAAAACGCTTTTTAATTTATATAGTGAGTATCGTGTTTAATACTCTGTGGAATCGTCCTAGGCATAAGTGAGTGAGACTACCGAAAAGGATAAGGGAAACTAGAATAACCAATTCTGGCTTATTAGCCGACGTCAGCCAGCCTTGCATAACTTTAAGATAAGCTGCAGTAAGAAGAAATCATTGCAGTCTAAATTTCAGGCTAGATGCGATCTTTCCTTTTAACCAGAATTTTTCAAACAGCAGCAGTTAGTGCTTTGTGTCAGCTCTATTTCATCAAGTTTATAATAACTAGGTTTTTACCCTATGAAAGCGTACCTTGGTGACGGCCCCACTTTCCTTGCCCACATCAGTGCCTGTCTGAGTTCCCCGGTCGACCGACGGCGATATTGGGTGCAGTGACTAACGCAGTGTGGACCTTCGACTGACGCGTGTCCCAGGCATGCAGTCGAGCTTTTCATAATCGGGTAGCCAGTTAAATGTTTGAAATCAGTCAAACCGCCAACTGATTCAATCTGGCCGGTTATCATCCGCTGGCTCTAGATCTTTCACTTAGGAAACCCTGTTTGGACAGTGAAGCTATTGTATTAGAATTTATGATTTCCACACGTTGGACGGGTAAATTAGACCAGATATTTAAAACTCAAGACTTTCTGCCGGGATTTCGTGCCTCAGGTGTTTGGAGCGCTGGGTGAAGTCAATCAGTGCTTCCTCTACAGCGATCCTGAACCAAAAAAATGCTAGGGAGTTTCTCCAGGGCGATATCAAGTTAATCCATCAGATTTATAGGTCAGCATGGACCCAGTGCAGTTCACCTAATGAATTTCATTGGTTAGGGTTACCCCTCTTATTTTATTGCAACAGTAACGCAGATCACCAAAGGGGAAAACGCCTTGCGCAAGGAAGATTTAAAACGTCGATACATGTTTTGCGTTTCCGTGATGTGTTATTGATCTATCAGCCTCGCGTTCACCACCTGCAAGGACATAGGAATATTCAGTTGTATGCCGGCGTTGTCGGTAACTACAACTACTAATAAACTTATACGATAATAAACAAGTATTGCATCATACAGTAGATGTGCTAACCCATGAAATGTTACTCGAAATTCTGAAATGCGCTTTCGACTCGAAAAGACTACCTAGTTAGGGTTGCAATATTGATCACCGTGCAGAATAATTCCAAGATTATTCCGTTACTTTAGGATGCCAGCTTTTTAATGAACTTCTTTCCGGCCGCCGGCAAAAACCACATTCTATGAAAAATGACTATTTATGTAGTAGGAATTTTATTGATTTTCGATGCCCCCATAAATTCAAATATCTTTCACAGACAAAATGCATAAAAATATTCACTTTTGCTTTTTTGGTAGAAAATGACGTCTTCGTCAAGCATATCTCAAGCGGCGGTATGTTATTACCGACAGAGACAAGGGAGACTGGAATGGCCAGTTCTGGATTATTAGCCGTCGTCAGCCAGTAATTTCTAAGCCCAAAGTGTGGAACATCCGAGGCTCAAACTCGCGACCTGTTAGTAAGAAGTCCACGCCTCTAACCACTGGGCCACGAGCCCGTTGCCCTGTCAGTTGCGAATGGAAATACCTCAATTGTCTTGGAACTATGTTTCATGGTTACTAGTATTGCGACCCTGTCTAAGTAGTCTTTTCGAGTCGAAAACGCGCTTCAGAATTTCTGTTAACATTTCATGATTTAGCCCATTTGCTGTATGTCTCCTGTTTGTCCGAAGAAGTGGCGGTAAGCCAGTAACTTACTGTGCTTTGGTGTCCAACCACCTGTCCTGTCCTTCTTCATTTTCCCACATGAAAAGCATGCGAAGGGACTCATGAAAGTGGGTATAACCTGTGCTTGTAGCAAAATGGTCGACACGCTCGTTGGCTATTTTGAATATAAAGTAGGTGCAGTAGATGAGGTAGGTTGCATCAAGTCAGACCCAAAGGAATAGGTACTGCCTTTTAGGCGATGAAAGCAAGAAAAATGCAAGATAATAAGGTCTAGTGGCCAGAGGGGATGCTTTTAGGACGGAGTACGGAAATGGGGGCCTCACGCAGTCAGACTACATGTAACCAAGGGCGAAAATGAACTGCTGACTACCCAAACTCGCGTCAGACGTCCCACCTCGTTGGGTGCTCGATGGTTGTGTCCTCTGAAGGACCCTAGTGTAGGTTTTACGACTCTTTTCGTGGATTTACAAGGATCAACTTCGTACGCGGAAGGCAGCTGTCCGACTAATGTTTGAACACTTAAGTGTTACGAATGGAATACTAACCAAACAACTTGTATTATTCCAGGTATTCGGTAGGGTATCGAAGATCCCTTGGTGACATCAATACAAATATATATGCCTCAACGGCAATATAATAAGTATCTTGGGACTGATATGATTAATAACCGAGTCTAAACGGAGTTGCGATACACGCGGAAGAGAACCGTGTCCGAAGCTGATGAACGGAACTCATTTTGGGTAGTCGTTATTCCTTGTTTTTTAAGACACTGTGCCTTGCAGTGGCTTATAAGTAATAATTCCGTGGGAATGTCTTTATATCTCCTGCTCAAAACTGCCGAAACGCGTAGTAAGAAATTGCGCTGTGTTTTTATAATTTACTTACGCCACGGAGGGTATGAAATATTCTGAGACTAAAGTCTGGAGCAAGATAGGGATGTTCAGTTCGGTATTTATTTCCGCGCTATTAAATTCAAGACTTGAATTTGCATAATCCAGAAGTGGAGAGACGAATTCGTAGATGAATATTAGCCTTACTTCCCATTCGTACCTAAAAGCATTCCATTTTGTGATTTGCATGCATTCGCATCACTGACGGTTCGTTTAAAATAGTCTGATCTCCCGTTTAAAAGACATGGAAAATACTAATGGTTTATAATGACGTCCATCACTTTGGTTGCCTTCATTTCTGGCAAGCGCCTATAGACGACCTCCGTATGACTGAACTTAATAAATGATTCATCAATGACATGGAAATTTGGCAGCATGTAAACTTTACAATATCCTGGTTCAATGTTTGTCGACTGCATTTCCGACAGCGTCGCTCTCCCATAAGACACGTCACACTGATTTGTTTAAGAATCTTTCAGTGGGTCACATTCTCCAGTTTAGCAAATGCAAGCTAATTAGATTTCATTTCACCTGGTTTCTCTGGAGCAGCCGCTCGTCAATAAATTAGACATGTTACGCGTCGTCAGCAAAGAGACCTGGTCTTGCTGAGAGATAATCTGATAAACCATACCCACAATCATCAAGGAGTATTTTGTATTGTTAATTGGGTTATTCTAAATGCGGTTAGAGCCAGTCCCTTATGCAGTCGCTTGCTTGCTGTTGAGATCGTTTGACGTATACACACTGTAGCAAACTTACTAATGACATTGTGTATCGTTTCTGCAAAGTATGTGGGGAGTTTTTAAAAATTCGGACTAATTATTCAAGTTTCGATCTAAGAATTCTTGTCAAATGCTTGTTACAATATGGAATGAAAAACACCACCATTAAACTACGTCCACTGGTCACACTCATGAGAAGTTAGTCGAAATTCTAAAATACATTTTCGATCCGTAGGGAGTACTAGGGTGGGGTTATACTATTTATTGTCGCACAGCGTAACCTCAAAGTGTACCAATCACGCCAGGATGCCCACTTTGGGAATGCACTTCTGTAACATCCGCATTCAGTAAAAATGTCCGCACGATTAGTATGCTTCTCAGTTGACCGCTGATGTCCTACTAAGATCTAATATGTTGTTCAATAAATATAATCGAAAAAACCTGTTCATGTAAATTTGTTGGCAAGTAATGCTTTCTTTTAATTGTATACTCAAAGAAGTGACACATTTTGTGTTTTAAATACTTTACAGTTAACATTGATAGTCGGATGAATACGATCCTCCAGGAGTGGACGCCTCAAATGCCTAAAAAACTCATAATTGCTAATATTCGTAGGCTAAAAGATAAAATTTCACCGAATTTCAATCTAAGGAAACAATGGTCTGTAAAAATGAGTTGTAAAAAATATTTTTGCGCGTGTTAGCTTCAAAATGGATTGGAATTCATGACGACATCAAAAATCGCTGGAAAATATCACAATGCCGGACGTGGTTTTTGCGCGCGGCCACAAAATAGCATTCGAATGTGGCAGCCCGCGCAACTAAAATATACTCTGATTCGGCTGCACAATAGTCAATATCACAACCTCTCTTAAGTAATATTTCCTAAATGAGAGTATATTTTATGAGACTAACAATTAACTCTAACGATGTTGTCTGCCCTTGCGATGTATTCGACAAAGAAGTGAATAATTAGCAGAACAAACCGAAAACTTATGACGTTAAATACCAATTCTTGAAAGGTTTCTCTACTACACCCTGGAGAAATTTTTATATGTAATGAAATGCCAAGAAAATCTTTGGATGGGTTCACTGCAGCAAAAGTCCACATTTGAAAATCGTATGCGAGAAAACGAATTGTTTCGACCAACAGGACTTCCTGGATGTTACGTGCTTGTACAATTAAAACTCCGTCTACAATCCCAACTACCCTCCTCCCTGGCTGATAGAGCATCCATGAAGTCTTCAGGAAGGGTGAATCTTTAAGAGCCTGCCTAGCGTCCACGCTGTCGGCGTGGTTTTTGTATACCAGTTTATTTTTGCTGATAGTCTTCCTGTACCTACATCTGAGCACCCCACAAAGAAAGTGTGATTTTGGTCTGCTTGGAATTACTTTCAGGCAAAATACCCTGGATGCAAACACATTCCGCTCCACCTGAGCCGACAAAGCTCTATCTGCCATGGAAGGTGACGAAGCGATTTGAGGGGTTCGAGTTTTCGTGTTAGCTTCCTCACAGTTTGTACTAAGAAGGCTGAATAAATAAAGAGCCACAAACATTGTCTTATTTTTTCATTGAAAAGTGGATAGCTCTCCGATTTTTTGCAGTGCTAGTAATATTCATAACTGTGTGTATACAAAATGTATTCTGTGGGTGAATTTATAAAGCATTTGATTGTTTTTTTCATTTTTTCCTTCTTTTCTTTTTCTTCTCAAAAGTGAGATATATTTTTCACGGGTGAACTGTTCAAAATTCGAGGAATTCCGGTGGCGCTGGAAAAATGTTGGAAAGCGTAGGTCGACCATAGGGGAACGTTGCCATGAAATTTCAATTTTTGTCATCCTGAAGTCGTAATACGGTATTAGTTAGGCAGCGAAAATCCTTGAACATAAAGCGACTAAAATAAAATACAGAAGATAATCGGAGCTAAAGTTATCCAAGGATGACACACACGCCTATGAATTCTATAAACCTTAATAGATTAATTCGACGAACATTCTGCACACAGTCAGTTTGCAGAAGGTGTAGCCGGTTATCCGTGTGGCCTAGTAGAAGAAGTCTCACCACTGTGATGTGACGTGTTTCCATGCTCTTCTCCAAAAATGACGTCTTAGAGAGTTTTGCTTGAGATTTAACAGTTTGAGCTACACCACTTTTAACAAGCTCATCAATAAGTATCGAACAATTATAAAGCAAAGTCTTCGAGACACTGTGCTTTGAGATATTTGCTGGAATCGAAACACCACATAGTGCAAAATGCACGAAAGAAGCTGCCGAAAACCCCCGTGACAATAAGTCGTTATCTGGCAACCTACATGATTTGTCTACACAGCGAAAACTGGCAGGCTGTACAGTACTTCCCTTCTTCTGTCTATCTTTACAATACATTTGTTCAGAAACCCAACAATTGAAAGGCTTTTAGTTGCACTGCAACGCATGGCAAATAATGCTGAGCCCACGCACGAAACACCGGGCTTTTAAACAAGTGGGTGTCAGGCTTAATCGCTACTATTTTCACATTATTGTTGGTAAGCTTCTTGCGGACATTGCTCATTAGATTTCCAAGTTTTAGAACAAGGGAAAATACGTGGGATAATATGGACGCATTTCATAAACGCCAATATGCCGTTAGTAAACAAATGCTGGGGAAAGTTCGGGGCAAAAACGTAAACGGATTGGCAAATGGCTCTAAAAATCTCGGTAATTAATTCATAGAACTAGATTTTGCATTGTCGAGAGAACTTTGTCAGTGTAAAACGCGTGTTACCACGTCATGGTCGTATTTCGATCGTTGAGTCAACTTCCCGCAGGAAATTCGCTTATATGCCTCCATGCCTTCATTGCACCTGAGGGTGCATACTGAATCCTTGACTGTAGGACCGTTACTCCAGGCAGTCCCTTTTACTTTCAGTTAAGGCGCTCTGCGGACATCCTATATCTATATGATGATGAGCAACCTGAGAAATCAAAGGTTTTTGATGTAAGGCTTTACGTTTTCATTTTTAAAAACTGAACCATATCTCTATTGCCCATCCTGCTGGCTGTTC
This sequence comes from Spirometra erinaceieuropaei, assembly GCA_902702965.1. Lineage (NCBI taxonomy): Eukaryota > Metazoa > Platyhelminthes > Cestoda > Diphyllobothriidea > Diphyllobothriidae > Spirometra > Spirometra erinaceieuropaei. The sequence continues at coordinate 577,829 of CACRXP010000118.1, forward strand.
TGTCTCAACCAGGTTCGTGCGTGACCATCCTGTGTATTATCAGGGAAGCTTGCGCTGTTTTGGCTGGTGTCTACAGCCCAGAACTCGAGCGAATTCCCCCTACCGATTGTAGCGATACAAAATTTACGGAATCATAAATCTAATATTCCGGGTCAAACATCCACACCTATCTTTCGAAATCACTTCAGGTGTTCTTCTGCGCGAGTCTTCTGGCTCCTTTTTATGTTTATAAATTCTGTCAAAACATAATTGCTACTTATTAATAGTACACCCTATGTCACGTTTTGTGCATAAAATTGTGTTCAGTACGCGAAAGTATTGCTTGGTGGGGTGGTAGAAGCAATTATGATGAAAGACAAGTTCCTCGTGCACTTTATTATTTATATGTAAATAATTTGTCGGTATTGTGGGCCTAGGGGAACTTAAAAACCACATTAGTAACTGCGCTCAATTTTTAGCCGGATTGACTCACGATTGCCACTGGTATGGAGGGAAGAATAAGGAGTGCGACAGACCTAACGCAGGTCCGTTGTCTAGCTTTGCTTCTGACGCTCTTTGACTATCAAGAGATGTTAACAGCTGCGCCTCGGAAGACTGTCCACAGACGAGAAATGCTGATCCTCCAGAGGAACGAGGGTTAAGCACTAGGGACACCTTCTCAATCTGGCTTTTATGGATTTTTTCATAGAGATAAAGTCTGAATTTGGTAAGCTCTGACTTGTGCATTTGTGAAGACCAGCGTTGATATTGTAAATGTGGATAAAAACTTTGGGCCACGTTAGTCATTGCGTTCAACTTCTACCCGTACACTCTGTGAGGGCGAAGTGAGCGGGAGGTCGATTTGGTGTTCAGTTTTCTCAGCGTGATGATTTTGTCACTCGTTGATTATCATGAAGAACTATCAACTGTAGTTTTTAATGCTACCAACAGACGCGATATCTCCGTCCTCTCCCGGCTAAGAGTCTATTTGTAATGGTTTCCTCGTAGCCTCGTTGTAGGGCAACATTCGTCAGTGAGAAAACAGAGGTCCTCCCTTCTTCATACCTGGTAGGCAGGTATGTATAAAAAAGTACATGTATAGTATGCGCGCATGTAGACGTAGATTTGCCCCCTACAGCTACTGCGTTCACTCAGAATTTCGATTTTTCCACTTTTCTCATCATATAAAAAAGACCAGTAGGGAAGGGAGAGCGAAATGGACATTCGCAAGTCAGGTTCGCTGCCGGCTGTTTTATATGCACACCATCACTGTACCCTCAGGACAGTGTTGATTCTCAGCTAGCTTAACTGAAGAGTAAAGATTCGTGATTTAAAGCAAAAACTCGAAATCGTCCGCCAAAATGCATCCCTTGTATCACAACTCAATAAAAAAGACAACATTTGCTGACAAAGTTGCATCTTCTGGATTTGAAAGACTAGGAAAACTAGATTTCAGGAACAAGAAGAGCTTGATGGGTTAGGGAGGACTCGGTGCAATTTCCTCACGAAAAAACTGACCGGTCAACTTTTCCAAGGATATTTGGAAGACTAATGCCTGTTTGCTTTCATCCCTGCATCGTGCTCAACACTGACTGAGCGATCAGTGAACATTTTTGGATACTTTATTGCAGCTATGATCATAAATCATCGTCAACAGGTTCCTGTGTTTCGTGCTTAATGCGCCAAACAATCTCGTAAACCACGTGTTTGGTATTTTTAAGGTAGACAGGCGTCCGTACGAGAAAACTGCGTAGCCTTACGGAGCCAAGGATTTTGTGGTTAATTTCTGGGCGGCCGACTAAGGCAATCGTGGTGATTCCGTTGGCTCCAGAGTCGACACGTTTCCATATTTCTTCCTAATTTTCTTGTTAGTAAAGGTGTCGACAATCGCAGGCTCAGCGGGCGATTATGGGCCTTTGTGATCTCGTTGTCACTTGTGTTCGCCATCTCTTTGCATTGTGACAAACTGATTGACGCACCAGTGGAACTACGTCGTGGAACCACGGCTGAGGCTTGTAACGTATCCCTGTTGTGATTTATGTCTATTCGAATGAAGCTGTAGGTGGCTTTGAATATGAATCTACGTAAAGGTGCCAAGAGCATTTTTTCATCATAAAAGGTGGATGCTAATTTAAGCGCAGTCTCATAAAGCAGCTGTTGAGGTCCCGTCTTAATGTACTTTCCACATTTAGAAAGACAGTCTACGACATGGGTAAGGGCGTCAAACGTCATCGCTTGTCCATGCGTTTCTCGTTCAAACCGTCCTCCAAAGGGGACCTGAGAGGGTGTTTTAAACATACAGATTGAAGTTCTAAGTTAATTTTGGCTGAGAAGACCTTAAGTCGTTGTATGAACGAGATTTCGACTCATAGATCTGCGGCCCGAATTATTTAGTCTTTCTGGAAAGACAACGAAAGAAGTAAATGCAGGAGGGGAAACGAAATAGAAATGCGGAAGGGAAAAGAATGGCAAAAAAGGACGCACATGTAGATGGATACTGCTCCGGATCATTCCATTTTGCTAAATGATGCCGAAGGCCTGGAAACCGCACTATTCCAGGAGATCTCCAATGCCGATCTGTTCATATGAGTAGTTGCTGTCAGTGAGTGGATAAGAGGAGCCCAACTGTGTTGAAGCATTTCGACGTTGATCTCATCTTCCAATGTTAGTTTTCCCCTAACGTTTAGTAACCATTGGATATCTGTTCGCCAGGGCAATCATCAGCTTTCATGACAAGTGCCCAAATGTCAAGTTGCGTTAACTGTTAACGAAAATGAAGCAGCCATTAGTATGAAAACGACGAAGAAGGCGACGACATATAATTTTTAGTTAGCAATCTGTTTGTGATGAAAAAGTAACTGAGCAATTTTGTCCGGCAGTGTAGGCGACCGCAATTGGCTAAAATGTTCCGCCGTAGTTTATTGTTCTTATAGCGCTATGTCGAATGTCCATAAAGCATCTGTAGCCTATGCACGTTTGCTACTACCAGAGTGCTCCAACAAACCTCTTACGGCAAAATGTGCCGCTGTTTAATATGAAAACCATTTTCTGCAATAGTTAATCTGCTTTCCAAACGCAGAGCACGGAAATCCAATAATTCCGAGATAGCTGTCGTCAGTATAACTAACTTTCCGAGTAAGTCATTTTACTCAATAGCTTTTTCTTGGACCAATGTTTAATTCATTGCCACAGTCACTTTAGTCCATCTCGACTTGAGTCTATATAACCATTTTCCATGCGTCTGTAGCAAGATTTCATGGTGACAAACTTCACGACTAGCAAATCCTTCGACAATCTTGACTATTCAGAGATACATTAAGCACGGTTTTCAGGTAGTTTAACTGAATAAAAGGAACAAATTTCACAATCACTGCTTATTTCGTTCTTAATGATCTCTGGGTCAAATGCTTCAGATTATGTGCAATCAAGGACACTTTTTGGTTTTCTCAGATGCTCCTAACTATGCCTGAGATGCCGATATGCAAGCTCTTATTAGATTATTTGGGCTGTGATCTTTTTTAAACGGTTGCCACCTTCGTAACAAAATAGGAGCTCTGTGTTAAAGATTTTGTCGTTTAAAATCATACACTATCGTTTTTAAATATTTCGTAAGATAAATCAAGTCAATTTTTCTGCACAGGCAAGAATAAATGTTTATAAAATACTTGAAATGGCTTATGTTTTTAAAACCCAGCACGTGACATATTACGTTTAGCTGTGACGACATTTAACTGACCAAACGTTAGCCCGAAATTTTGTATGTTCCTTAAATATGCATGTGTCTGAAATAACGGCGTCTTCAAATAACGTACGAAGTCACTAGGCATTTAGTCGTTCCATTAAACCGAAGTTTCCGTTTAAAGTACAATTAAAATTATCAGTGGACCTAGGATCCGGTCGCGGTAGTCAGTTTACTCAAACGCCTTTTGAAATTCGGAGATTCCCCATATTAACAAAACGTCCAAGTTAGAAATTTTATAGAAAACCGCTTGGCAAACTTTCGTTTTTCAGCCACTCATCACCATACGAAATCAGTCATAAGAGCAGCCGAATTTTCTGACCACAAATGAGCCATTTTTCTGCAGATATTTTTCCATTTTGTTGAACTAGACTTGGACTTGGGAGTAGTATGTTGAGACCGTGGTAAGAATGTACATCCCGCTCTATGTGTTATGCTCAGTCAGGTTGCCGTGCATCAGGATATGCGGCAGATGTCTAACTTGTACGAAATTATATCGTGTGGTGTTTGCGAGACTTACGTCTTGTGTGGTTTCAGAGAATGCAGTCATTTCGTTGCGTTACAATTATGACGTACTGACGTTGTCCAGCACGCGACAAAGAAGTCCAAATATTCTGCCGACTCCTTCCCGAAGTTCAGCGATAATCAGTTATTTCAGGAAGAAATTAAAAATTCTTTCATTTTCCTTCCTCGAACCCTCTCATGCCGGACTTATGTATGCAGTGAGCGACGGATCAGATGAAATGTTGGCTGAAATTCTGAAATGTGTCTCCGATTAGGAAGGATTACTTAAGCGCGGTTATAACACTGATTATCTTACAGCATAATCCTATAATATTTTAGACTCGGTAGGATGTCGGCTTTTGAATGCACTGCTTTTCAATCTTCCGTAGAAACCGTACTCAGCAAGAAATTATTAGTTAAGTCGTATGCATCTTTTACACTATTTTCGGTAGTCTTGCAAATTCAAACATACTTTACAGAAACTACGAACAAAAATATGCTTTCTTTTGGTCGTTTGATAGCAAATCACGTCAGCTTTGTATTTGATAATCAAAGAAAGAGTATATTTAGGTTTTTGAAAGGTTCCTATTTATGGGGTTTCTAAGACCATGTAATATCCATTCATACAGCATCCTACTTGTCCTTTTACCCCTGCTCCTCATGAAATATACAGTATAGTCCGCATCCATTACAAAATTTATAGACTCCATATAGTTTCGTTTTAAGGGCATGGAAGAATATGTGATTCTCTTTACACGAAACGCAAGCACCTTGTCGACTGAAATCACTAAGCGCCAATGCAACGACTGATCAGTCTTCAAATTATTCGGGAATTCGAAAACCTCTTTAAAACCTAAAAATACTTCTTCTTAGAGCATTAAATATAAAGGTGACGTGATTTGCTATCGAACGACTAAAAGAAAGCATATTTTTGTTCGTATTATCTATAAGGTATGTTTGCATTTGCAAGACTACCGCAAATAGTGTAAAAGATGCATACGACTTAAGTAATAATTTCTTACTGGGTACGGTTTCTACGGAAGACTGTAAAGCAGTGTATTCAAAAACCTACATCCTACCGAGTCTAAAATATTATAGGGTTATGTTGCAAGATAATCAGTATTATAACTGCGCCTAAGTAATCCTTCCTAATCGGAGACGCATTTCAGAATTTCAGCCAACATTTCATCGGATCGGTCACTCATTGTACTTCACTTCCTGTAATTTTAAAATAATTCGAAATTCCTATAGCCCAAAAGCAAAACTGGGCTATATTACAAAAGGTTCGTTGGGCGGGAGTGCATTACAATATAAACGCTAAAGATGAGTGGTTTCATGCCTACGATGCGGCATGAAAGAGCTTGTGGCTCCTTTATCATGGGAGAGCGGCCACAATGACCGCTTTATTTACCAGACTATAAGTATTTTTATCCAAGAAAATCTCTTAAAACCTGCCACGTTTCTCCAATGCCATCTTAGAGTATTTTTTATGCAGATGTTTGGGATCTGTACCTATACCTAAGAATTGCTTCCATTCAACGGGAGCCCTATTGGACTCTTTAAATTATCGGTTTGAAAAGAAATAGATCGATTTTATGCTCTTTTAATTGCAGCGATAGTCACTAGCTCTCATTTTCTGTAATTTGTATCATGTAACAATTGAGGTAAGAGTTAAAATGTCCGCTAACACTCTATGAATCTGACGTCCACTCGTTAAATTTCCTAGAATTTTGTTTTTCCTTTTCTATCAGAGACCAGTCTTTCTTCTGGAATCACCTAGTTTTTTTAACTTATTGTGCATGATCCGCACGAGGTGAATAAGCTAATAACTGAAATTGAACTGTGTAGGAAAAGCTCTTTGTCGCTTAGCACGGTAGTCTAACCAGACAGTAACTCCTAGCTCGCTCGCTTGGCCTCACTGTCTGGTAACTTAGAGACTCCATTTGCGTCAGACGCCTTTTTCCTACGCCTCAGATGAAGCGCTTCCAATTTTTTGTTTTATTTCAGCAGAAAACAAGAAGGCTGCAACTTACACAGCCCCCTTTACTCGAATTGCCGTTTTTTGATTTGTAGGTTTTCACTGCGTAAGAGCACCTTTCCCGTCTAAGAGCTTATGCGTGCTGATTCACAGCATGGGGCAATGCATGAAGAGGCAGTCGATAAAATAGCCGAGCACACTGAGGAGGCACAATTTCAGACCTATTCCGGCGCAGCGAATGGGCACTGCGGTCAGGTACACTGAAGTTTTCAATCAATTTACGTCTCCTGCAGGGATCTTTTATGCGCACTCACAGAGGATGTTTGAGGGGGATGGTGCCGACAACAGCAGCACGCGCATTCGTACTCTAGCTGAGTTAATTCAACTACCGGGATGACGCAGCTTGCCTCACAAGACGGTAATCTGTCAATCAGGTTAACAGCGGGCAGGGGTCGGCGGCAACTGAGCCTACCCAGCTTGGCGGATGGGACCAGTGAGGAAGACAATTCAGCTGCACAACAGAGGCTATTAAAGTCCAGCATAATTATTCTGTCTACGTAAAGTAATCGTATGGTTGGATTGGCACATTCAACATCTTCATATGCGGGATTCAGTGTCCGGCAATTTATTTTAGCTTCAATAAAATTTTTAAAAAATAGGTATCTTCCAGCAAATGGAACTCGAGACCGCGAAAACAAGAAATCTCTTTGCCAACGTTCCAGGTCGAGGTGCTGCTGATCCTACAACTGGATTGCGGTACCCGTAGTCCATGAAGTGGGTTGGCTTGACGCAATCAGTGTATGCCACGTCGTAGGGTAGCTGCTGTGGCTGACGGCTAATGTCATCACGAATCAACACGTACTGTCATGTGCCCAGGTCGGAAGGAGACTATGGATGAAGTTTACACAGTGAAGTTAGCTTGTGTAACTTATGCATCAGCGAAAATTTTGAGCATGTCTTCAAGATATACCAACTGACCTGAAAGGAATACGACAGTGCTGTAAACCTTCTCGATCACCTGTAACTTATAATTAGCATTGATTGCGGAAAGGACAATCAAAATGACAAAAGGTAGGCTTATTTTATTCGATGTATATTCTCGATCGAAACCGACAGGACAACGGGCCCGTGGTCCAGTGGTTAGAGGCGTTGGACTTCTGACTAACAGGTCGCGAGTCCGGGCCCCAGGGGTGTTCCACACTTCGGGGTTGAATATGACTGGCTGACGACGGCTAATAAGGCAGAAATGGCCATTCCAGTCTCCCTTGTCTCTGTCGGTGATAACATTCTGATTATCTGACTCACTTGTGGAAAGGTTGCTGATTTTATAAAGCACATGGCTGCAAAGGGTTCGGCATTCCCATCCATCTAAATATTCCACATTTTATGCTGGTATTTGAGGACTCCAACCGGTTAATTGCAATCAGATATAAGCATTCTATGAGACAATGCTCTGACTTTCCTGAGCGGATCTCTAGTCAGATATAAGTGTAAATGTTCAGCTAATTATAATCTAGAATGACCTCATCTATCAGTGATATTCAGGGATCGATGAGGCTTTTCGTCACAGCACCTCTTAAAAGGATGAAATATGGATATGTGCGGTAGTTTTGTCACCCGTACATGATCCGTTTTTGCAGTTTCGATGAAGACTCGTTTTCCAACTGATTCAACACCAGAAGATGCACCAAGTGGACCTCGGTTCGATTGTGTAATCTATATGTTTAATGTGAAGTTGGTCCCGTTATCAAATTGCTCGTAGGATGCCCAGCTCTGGTAACTAGATTGGAGCCGGTGTTCTGGTGGGAATGAGTAGGCTGACCGACAGAGGCAGTGTTGTCATGCTAGCCGCGAAAAAGCTGTCTGGTTAGTGTTACTAGACGTGCAGAGGATGAGTCATGAATTTGTCTTGATTGTTTTAGCGACCAGAACATTCTGCGCTGCAGGTACGTAAGCGCATAACTTTGTCAGACTGGTTCACGTCACGCGTTTATCTGACAGTTCAGAGGCCGCATGAGCCCGTAACGGCTGAGGAACATGCGTGTGTGTCATGTCATAGCGTGGGCCTTCGTGCCCTGTCGACCACTGCGTTCAATCCCATCGTTAGCTGACTGGTAGGCTCTGGCAGTCGACTGGTTCATGGGATCGGGAAGATGAGGCCGACACTGAGGACTCCGCCCTGAAAGCCCATCATCACAGTCCTCACTGTAGTAAACCTGACCTGCTTCAATTCTATCACGGTGCGTTAAAAGTCTTAGCTTCAAAAGTTACTGAAGGATGGGGTGACTCAGAATTGAGGGTCAGCTTGCAAGGACGCCTTTTCAGTATAGCCGTTTCGGCATTCTCACGCATGTGGGCTCCCAGCCGACCCGGTACATGTGGTGGGAACCATGTCGTTTGCGGTACGCGTAGGCAGGCTGTTTAGCTTTGTCACCCACTGCAACCGAGCCCAACTCCGGTGGTTTTTACACTGTCTTACCATCGGAGAAAAATGAGTGTAGGAGAGAGCGTGGTAGGTACCGCATATGTCTATCTCACGATAAGCTAATCCCTGCGCATGGCACAGGTTCTGAGACCATGCTGCTGTGGGGCACGCTGTGAACGTCGTCGTTTGAGACGATCGAACTGTTGGTTGCGATAATTAGGTAACCTCGTATCTACTGACCGACAGTCTGCGGCCGATCCATAGGTTGTCAAGCGTTTATTGCGGATGATCACAAATGACGCGATAGCAGTTCTACTGGCTACTTGCAAATCATTAATCGCAGCTTATAATTGACGGTGCTGGTAATTAACGCGATAAGGTGTTGACAGTCTTGCTCCCAAAACCCGTCGTCGGAATCCTACGACTACCGAATATTTTCCTGATTATGGCATTAGGCCTAAATTCGAACCACAAGAGCAAGAATGTCTTTGCTCTACAAACCTATTCTGTATATTCTCGATTTTTCTTTGAGTTTCATGAAGAAGGGCTTACGAGGGACGAAGGATGTTGCCGAATAGTTGAAGACAACAGTATTCAGAAAATCTACGGACACAAGGCAAATCCTACACTTCAATAGCAATCACCCTCTTTCTCACAAACGTAGCTGTATCGGAACTCTGTTCCAATGAGTCGAAACACACTGCAGCACGCCGGGAGATAAAAGGACTGAACAAGCGTACCTTCAGAACCTCTTTGCAGTCAATGGTTATTCCAGAGATTTTATCGAGAGAAGCAGGCACCGAGCGTACAGACGACGACCTAATGAGCAGCAACCCGAAGTCTGGAGAGCCATTCCCTACGTGAAAGGGGTCTCCGAGGCGATTTCTCGACTGTTACAACCCGCCAGAGTAGACGTAGATCATCGACCACAGGCGCCGCTACGGCGCCGTCTGATGCAACTTAAGGGCACACTGCCACCCGCTTATATCTCAGGAGTTTTCCATAAAATAAGTTGCAATGAGGGCGACTGAAACAATGTTGGGAAAAACGGACGGAAATTGCAGACCCGCCTCCGAGAGCCCAAATCGGCGAATCGGAGGGTAGATCCAAACTCTCAACTAACAACGCACGTTGGAGAAACTGGGCATACTTTTGATCTCCAGAGAGCTACCATCTTAGGCCGTGACAACAAAAAAACAGAACGGCTAACACTCGCGGCCTTATACTCAAATGCCAACTCCATCAACAGGCATCTGGACCTTCCTGCAGCCTACAAAGTCCTACATCATCACGTCCGTAAAGTTCAGGACCAAGTAACCACACTGGACTTAAGAAGGCCATACATAGACAAGCCGACGGCGAATCTACTCGGCGAGGAAGAAGAACCACCGGACCGACCACCCGACAAAGATTCAATCACTCATTTCGCCGACGAAGTGGTGACTCACAAAACACACAGATAAAACACCCGCCAACCATGCCCGAGGGGCCGAGGCTACGAGGGAAGGGAAAATCGATCAGCATGAGGCCGATCAACGTGACATGTCACTTGAAATTTCTGATTTATTAAGTGCATTTTCTGCGTCGACAATGGGGAGCCAACCAAGCTCTTCGAAACGTCAGTACTTAAATCAACCCGTTCCGGTGAGCTCTTCTTCTTCTTCTTCTTAAATTCATCAGCCCGGATCTCTCAACTCTGCCAATCTCAGCGGGCTTTGGGCACCGGAATCGAGGATCGTTTACACATCTAACTGACAAATAATAAGGATCCGTTTCATACTCGTTTTGGTGAGTCCATCATTTTCTTCAAGACAATAGTAACCCTGCATGGTTTCTTCTATTGTCTTGACACAAGTACACTGATACTGATAGATATGTTGAATTTCTACCAATGGTGCTTCCTCGAAATCTTCGAGAGGACGCCACACCCATGCTGAATGATTTACAATATTGGCAACGCACACATGTTAGCCAAAAGCCAGAATACGCGTTTCTCTGACTTTGTACCGCTGCATGAACCACCTGCGGGTCTGTGGGCGGGGGGGGATGGGCAGCTGGTGAGTCGAACCCACCGCAGATGCGTCACACAGTGACACAATATCGGCAAAACAGGCGTCTAGACTTTCAGCTGATACCCGTGTTGTCAGTGCTGCAAATCAGTCAGTATATGTATACTACTGACTGCCCTTTGGCGGCTAGCGAATATTACATGGTTATTCCCCAGTAGTTGATGGATTTCGACGCAACTTTTTATATAACTTATTAGGTCGCGCCTAGAAAGTTTCGTTTCGACGGATTCATTCCAATTTCGCGCAAAAATTTCCGAGAGAATTACGAATTACTCTATCCTGCTGAGTCGCCTATCTTTATTGCCTGCCTGAGCGCAACGACTAACGAAGTTAAAAAAGAGAAGTCGTAAGATGATTAAAGGCAGCTTATGTTGAGATTTCGGCAGATAGAAAGCCTCAGCTCCGACATGCTTGCTTTGCTAAAACAGAAAATAGGGGAAATAATATCTGTATCGCAGATTTTTTGTCGGTTCGCAAATTCCTGCGGACAGTGTGCTCTTTTCCTCCGTTGGTTTGTCCAGTTGCTCTCATCCACGGGCGCTTTTGGCGGGGGACTGATAAGCTTCTTAGTCAGGGCGCGCGGCAGGTATTCTGGGCGAATCGAATCAAGAAATCTTGCCTAATATCCAAAAGAATATAAAGGATTAATGCTGTACGACTGTGTGAGAAATGCTTCTTAGAATGTGGGCGGGTATATAGAAGGTTATAGAGGCAGCCATGCAAACGGTCTATATGCCCAGCGAAAGCTTATCTTCCGGCAGGGAGCCAGGTTTTAGAGAACTGCCAGCGCACACCAAGCTGTGAGGGACGCTGTTTGCTGATCATGGAACATCAGATGCTAACATACCTTGATCTAAGTGAATATAGAAGGGTTCATGCTGCATAGCTGTGTGATAGGTGCCTATATCAATGTGAGACGGTTTACAAGTGCTTACATATATAAAATATAATCGTAAAAACATGGTTTTTACCTCAAGGGCTTTCGCTTGAGTATCTGGAACGCAACCCCCGCAATCAAGGAGGGATCACTATATAAGCCGGAAATTTAGATGTGAACCTTAGGGGCACATTAATGCGCCCAATTCTCGTAAGTGCGTTATGCAGCGGTACATAATCGGCAAAACACGCGTCTGGACATTCAGCTAGCATCGCAACTCTCAGTGTGGCGAATCATTCAGTATGGGTGTGCTATTAACTGCCTGTTGGCAGCCTGTGAGGACTACGCGGTTATTCCACAGTATCGAATGGATTACAACTCGAATATTTATGCCAGCGTTCGGGCCGCACCTAGAAAGGTTTGTTTCGAAGGCTTTACTCAAATTTCCCGCATCGACCTCAGAGAAGATTAGAAAAGGCAGCACCCATATTCTCCTGATTTGCTGTCTCCATTGCCTGCTTGGGATCAACAGCTTACGAAGTTATAAGGGAAAGTCATAAGGTAGAAATCGGTGTATGAGAAAAGGTACTTTGGAGTGAAATTTTGACAGATGAAAAGGCCTAAATAAAAGAGCCGATCGAGGCAGAAAGCATACGGTAAAGAAGATCAATACACGATCTCTGGGACAGTAGGTGTATTGATCTGAGCTTTCGGTCTCGTACAGGAGGCCATTGTCAGAGACTATGAGAATGCGGCATCAAATGAGCAGTTTTTGTGGTCAAGCCATGAAGGGGGAGAGATGAGTGCAGAAGGTGGTATTCGCGATAAGCTGAGTCCCACGCCGTCTCACGGTGGCGTGAGTGCATGCACCCTTGGCTGGAAATTGGGTCTCGCCTCTTGGCTGCGGGAACGGAGCGCATGATAGGAGGGGGGTATGTCAACGTGTCTGTTGATAGAGTTGGTGTCAGACATCCAGGCCTCCAACAGCTCTCGCCCTGTCTTATTGTTGGCCCGCGATACTATTCGCGTGCTCGCGAAGTTGAATTCGTGGCTTTTCTCCAAGGTGTGAGTGGCGACCTGAGACAACGGGTCGCCTCTCCGGACCGTCCGTGTGTGCTCCGTTATTCTTGAGTTAAGTCGTCGTCCGGTCTGTCCTGTGTAGTGGAGGGGGCAGTCCCGACATGGAATCTGATAGACGACATCCGATTGTTCTCTCACGTCTAAACGATCCTTCACTCACATGATTTTGTTGCGCATGGTCGCTGTCGGACGGTGAGCGATACCCACGCCGAGCTCCCAGCGATACGTTCCATCGCTTTGGACACGTTCTTTATATATGGCAGAGGGTGCCAGAGTGTTGGCGGCTCTCCTTCGTTTGTTCGCCGTGGGTGCGTGTGGAGGCTGCGGCTGACGAAGCTGCTCGGGGATCCATTCCTTGCCAGTTGGTCCCGAAGATGCCGAAGTTCTTGTACTCGTCTCTCTGGCTAACCGTAGTGCGTTTTTACCCTTTGGAAGAGTGTCCTAACATAGCTGCGTTTATGCGCCATTGAGTGGTTACTGTGGTAGTTGGGAATCTGAGTCATGTTATTCGCCCTTCTATACACCGAGGTTTTGAGTTCGCCGTTGGGTGTGCCTGTGACGAGAACGTCAAAAAAGGCAGCTGTTCGGCATGCTCTTCTTCCCTTGAGAACTGTATGTCCGGGAAGATGCCGTTGAGCAGGTCTTGAAAGTCGGCCAGTCTGCACCTTTCAATTACAACGAACGTGTCGTCCACGTACCGGCGCCAAAATGCAGGCTCATAGTGGTCGAAAGCGACTTTTTCCAGCTCCTGCAGGACTAGTTCTGAAACCAGGCTGGATATTGGCGAACCCATCGGCGTTCCTTTGATCTGCTCGTATGTTCGGCCGTTGAAGGTGAAGATGGTTTGTTGGCAGAAAGCAAACAGTTGCAATAGGTGGTCGATTTTTAGGGGTCTGTTAGTTTCGTCGTAGTTCTTGTCGAGTCGTTTGCGAAATACGTCGAGTGCCAGGTCCGGTGGGATGGACGTGAATAATGAAATCACGTCAAAGAACACCATAATCTGATCCGGTCGGGCAACTTTTCCTCGGATGTTCGCCAGGAATTGGGAGGCCCAATTGATGGAGGTCCTCGAGCCTTCTCGGAGAAAGTTAAGTTTTCGGGCCATCCACTTTGATAGATTGTAAGTGGGGCTGCCTTTCAAGGCAACGATCGGTCGAAGGGGAAAATTGGGCTTGTGGATTTTGGGTAATCCATACCAATGCGAGCTCTGCTGGCGTAAGAGAAAACAGGAGTGTTGAAGGTCGGACACGTAAGTAGGTCACTGATTAATCGCTGCAATACCAGGCTCTAGGCGCAGGGTGATCAAAAGCGAAAAAAATGCGATGTGAACATCGCGACAGTAATCAAAGCTTGTTTAAATGTGTGCGTGAGTTTCGTTGCAGAGTTCAACTGTCGTCCAGCTCCCTTCCCCTTGCCGCCCGCCAAAGATAAAATGTCGTGAAAGACGGTAAGACAATCCTTGTTCTCGCCAACCTCTTCCCGATCCCCGCCGCAAGGCTTGGACTGTTAATTGCGGGCATCAAGAAGCTACGGTGCAACCAGGAACCTTTAATAGGGAAGGCGTGAAATCGATGGCACCTCTTTTGGTATTTCATGTGTTTGGCCAGCATTTTCTAAAGTATGAATAGAAGGCCCATCTACTGCCCAAAAATATGTCTCCATAGTTTTACGCTCCAAAAATCTATGGTCCAGGAAAGAAAATTTTGATGGGGTTACATGTGATGTGTTTTCTCATATAATATGAACTAAGTCCCGGGTTAGTCTTATGACCTTCTCGAGGAACATAAGAAAAAGGAATAACAATTACGAAAGTCCCAACGACAAGACCATGCCTAGATGCCAATGATAAGTTTAAGCCGAATATTAACTCCCTATCGTACAGAAGAAAATGTAATTGGCTTAACGTCTAATTACTCTCAGGACCGTATTAAGCATTGTTTCAATAAGTCATGGGTTTGTCGTCTTGTCGGTTCCTATCGACAGTACTGATAAGTGTGTAAGGGACATGCTCTTGATCTGTATCACAGAGCATACTAGTCACCAGTGTAAACTAAACTAAAAAAGACGAAAAATGGTTAACATGTATTTCATCTCTTAATGCCGGATATATAGGATATTCGTTCCCTATGCTTGTTTCAAAAAGAAATGCCTCTTTGCCACATCTTTGTTCGGAGAATGAATGTACGTTGTTTTGAAAAACGTTTAATAACTTCTTTTTACTCTGGAACAAGTTTGTGTTTTCTATTGCTTGGTTTCTCCGGTGCATCAGACGCCACATCACATAACCCTACTTGTGCAAGTAAGACGTCCACCTCGTACTCACAAAATATTATGTTAGATAAAAGTCGTAGCTTATGCTTTACCTACGATATTAATGCATCTCATACCGGTGCGATACGTGAAAACTTCTATAAAAACCCCAATCAGTCTCATAACTACAGACGCCAGACATTAAAATGCCTCCTTCCTTTCAGTACAGCGTTTGAGTTAAATCAATTTTTTTAAATTGGTATAATGTAGGAGCTGTTTGTGGCTAATATGTAAAGTGTGTTCGCGTTTTTACCTGTGCTAATAAAGGATGAAAAATTCGCACACCGCAGGTGTTATATTTTTGAGGACGATTTAAAAAGACGGCCGGAAAGGAAATCGCTTAAAAACCAACGTGCTGCGATGTAGCAAGCGACCAAGTGTTTTATTTCCGGTCGATTTCTTTTGCTATCCTACCTAGGTAATTGTCATTATTCGCAATAACGTCAAAACATTTCTGTCGATTTTTACTGCATTCCAATGCAACCCGCTCAAACTATTTCCGATGCACTAAGAAAAGCCCTGCGTGTATTAACTCGAATATGAAAGGGCAAAACATCACGGGCAGCCTAAAGAAGCAGTTGATTACTGCTTGTTGGTCAAGTAGATCAGGCAACGAAGCAACGGATATGACGTAGTGCAATACACCATGTACTCCAGCATATTAGCTTGATGAAGCTCGTTTCAATGTGCATTGCATATGTGCAGGTGTGCTAGAACCACACGTTCGACCACAGTTGAAGGGAGACACAGCGCAAGGTCACCGTTTTATGTACAAAATAGAAGAAAACTTGTATTTCCGCAATGACTACTTCCAACAAAATGACTGGAAATGGGCAGAAGAATTTTTTACCATGGGCACCTCTCATGCGGAAACTTAAAAACATAATGGACAGCAATAAAATTAACAATCCTTGGCGCACAAAAGCCCAGTCTTAATGAGGTGAGTCCCATTATAAGTAAAACATGTCCTATAGAAGCGGTCCTATAAATGCAGTTTCAACAGTAAGTGAAAATACTTTGTACAGAATCACTAGAGACTGTGCAGCTTTGTACCAGCCTTCATTCAACCCACTGAAACCGCCTTTTCATTGTCTCACAGATGTAAAACTTATCAAACGACTTCAAAGCTCACAATACTGACATCCCTGACAACATTGTTCGTAAAGATTCCTTTCACAGAACCGTGTAAATATATTAACCAGCCTGTTGGTTGGTGGCCAGCAAAAGTCTCCTTACCTTAGTCAATTGCATATCGGAAATGAGAAAAAAAAACAATAACCAACACGCGTAACACCATTTTAAAACACATGTGCAAATGTGAGCTTTGTTGCCTGCTCGAACTACGATAACGTATTGGATGTGTCAATTGTCACAGTAAGCTCGATAATTCAGTTACTTTTCCTAAAAATCAGTCTAAAATGAACCACATGACTACCGGACCCACTTTTTATGAAGTGTTATTGGCAAATTTATATGGTCCAGACGACCTAGTTGGGAAAACATCAACAGCTCCGTTGGGACTCGAGCACACGAGGACAAGTGCAAGGCTTGATCACAGCCAACGGACTAACCGGATGAGGTATGGGACCCGAACTAAGAGCCCGATGTTTATTTACAGTTGAAATAAAAAGGTCGATGTTTTATATCCCAGGCGTCTAGACCGTTGATTGTATTCAGACCTTGTTCTTTCTCTCGTAGGTTCGAATACCACCCAACTGCCGGTTTTTCACGATTAAGTCAGATGATTTATTCAAATCTATCAAAAACATGCAATCACGGGCCAAGCAACTGCCTAGTAACCATACCGCAAATTACGTAAACTCTTTGAGAACTTCCATACTGAGAATTACCTAGAAGGGTTTGTTAAATTTTGTTACACCCGTGGTGCTTTAAATGGCCAGCTGCGTGTATGGACCTGCATTGTGCACTTCCGTAAATTCGGTTTTGTGCGCTTTGTACATTTATTTTCCTTTGGACATTTTTCGACCAACACCATATCTTTTATAATTAATTAGATGTCTTGGCCAGTGCGTTTGGGCCAATTTCTACTCATCAAAACTTTTCTGACCATGCACATATTTCATGAGATAGGTCACCTACACTATTTTAGCCGCCATTCCCATGTAAACTTCCTGGATTCCGGCAAAGCTGTTGTTTCAAAGTAAACGAAGGCAGAAGGCAGCGATCGAGAAAAGTGCAGGGGTAACCAGTAACTAGCTCCCTGCAGAACGCCTAATTCCAATTAACAAAATAACGCTAGAATCCTGCACACTGAGGCCAGTCTACTGGGACCTGTTATTTAATCCTCTTAGCTACATGGACTGGTTGTGTGGGTTTAGACTAGTTGAAGAATGAACCAGAACCGTCAGGAGGGTCGAGCCATCGTGAAGAACGCGGATATGCCCGAGGACATGCAACAGGACGCTGTCGAGGTTGCAACAACAGCAATCAACCACAACAGTGTAGAGAAGGATATCGCTGCGGAAATCAAAAAGGAGTTTGATCGGCGATTTAATCCAAACTGGCACTGTATCGTCGGCCGAAGCTTTGGTTGGTATGTAACTTTAATCCTAAAGGTATTGATTTACCATGCACTATACCGTCACAATATCAATACTCAGACTTGCCTTAACTTTCGTAGGTTGGACTAAGCTTAAAGTATGATTCTGACTACTTACCTCTATCGGTTGCAACTCGAGGACTCGCCACGTTATTTAGACATTCAAAGAGCTCAAACACTTATAATCGTAGGATTTTATTTTTATCATGAGGACGCTACTGGTGGACGAGGACGAACAGACCAGAAATGTGTATCCCGGCTTCCCAAATTCCTGCTCTTATCGCCTATTTATTGTCCTGGTGCCTCCCTTCTTTTTGCCCATATTTGGAGCGCATTGTTTATTGAGTGGAGCAGGCTTGGCGACCAACATTTATGCCTTTTGGGAATCTTGAGAGACAAGAACTTAGAAAAAACCAACGAAGAACAACTAACTTATTACTATTCTGCATACTCATTCATGCAGAGCAGATGCTGTAAACTTTCCGGGACGCTATAATGAAAACGAAAGAGGTTTTTTGGTAGAGGTCGAGCACAACTCGACTTTTCTGAAGAACTTCTTCGTTTTCGGCAGTTATTTATCCCCATTGAAAGTTTGGTGCACAAACAAGTTTTGGGGTAAAACTACCGAGATTAGCAATCCAAGACAAACACATGCGCAATCAAATCGCGATCCGCTGAAAAAAACACCCAAGGGACTTTAACCAGCTGTTATTTAAGAGTTTAACACTTGCGTGGATATGATTTGCGGCATTCACGCACCAAATTAATTCTCATAGTTATCGAGAAATCCTATTTCTGCATTATTTCTATCTAGACGTTTCCCTAACTGAAAAAAGAGTGCACATATTTCAACAAGTTAACGTAGGCAAACGTACGTGTCCTCCTTGTAAGCCTTGGGCACACGCTTTTACATGCAACCTGTACTAGGGTAGTGAGACTTCGAAAGGATGTTTTCTGCGTGACAAATGGTCGTGACAGGGAGAAAAAAGACTCGCAGTTTGGAACAAGGATTTTATTTGACATATCTTTTACATTCACGCTCTAACCCACCATCTAAAAACCCGGAGATAAACGCAACTTGCACAGAGTTCTGAGGTATTGCTAGGTACGACACTACATGCTAAACAGAATCAATACATTGCCTATTTCTTGTAGATGTTGACATCTTTTACTCCCTCAGTTACCTTGAAGTCGTGGCCGCGTTTGGTTGAGTTAGTAATAATCTCAGAGCTGGCGTTTTCCCCTACTATTAATGCCTATTTGGTCATTCGTTGTTGTTTTTCTGGGGCAATCGTGTTCCTTCTAACTGCTTCAGGTTCGCCAAACGACTCTCAATGTTTTCTGCGGTGACAGCGAGCTTTTTGTCCTTATTACCCGGCGCCCGATAGTTGACTTCAATTCAAATGCAACCCAACTCTGCATAGAGTGAGTAGGCGACTGACAGTTTTCGAGACGGTTTCCTGACGTATGGGATCGCTCGTCAAAAAAGGCTTCTGTGTGGCATTTTCTTTAGTTTGGTCCGTGTATGTACCGACTGGCAAGGTTACGCGCCCAACTATTACTAGCTGTGAACGCTGATTAAGGGTATTACAATTTGGTGACCTTATCTTCCCATAAACGCGACGACTGTCAAATCTACTGCCTGCTTAGATGCGCGGCAGCTGCATTCTCTGAGTGCTGAAATCCCAATCAATGGGTTACGTTTATCTGTTAGTCATGCTGTTGATGCACTCCAAAGTGAATTCAAACGTCGGACGGACGGAGTTTTCCCTCGATGATCAAGTCCCTCTTTTTTATCCCGCTTCCTAAAATGCGTCTTTTTTAAATGTATTGGGCGTTTCGTAGCAATCTGAATGGTCCAGTAGTGGTATAAATCATAAAATGCCCAGTTGACAACTGTTTTTTCTTGACTATGCCTTGTGAGTAAAGAAGTCGTATTTGTTTTAAGGACATTTCTGCCTCCCACCATCGTCTGCCCATCCATGGGCCTCTGAGACGTTGCCTATTTTCTCAAAAAATTTAACATATACCGTGTTAATTTTGGATTCATCAAAACGGGCAAAGGAATGGTGACATTTCGTTTTCAAACAACCAATGTTCAAACGACGTGGATTAGTGCATAATGCTGCCTTATCTTTTTCATGTAAAATGAGGTGTAGCGTCTGGTTAGTCGGTTTATCTCCTGTTCATTTGCAGGCAAATAATGAGTTCCATAGAATTATGTGAGCAGTCAGATTTATCACTCATCTTTTTGTTTTAGTTATGTAACGCATGAAACAAAGTGCTTTATCTACTTCCTGATGGGGCAGCTGGCAATCCTTCTCTTTAAATCGGGCTGATCTTCACTCATTGGAGGAGAACTGAGCCGTCAAAGTGAAGATTTTTACAGCACAAACATGTAAACGATCATCTACCCTGTATTTTATCGAGTAAACCGGGTTTCTTTTTTACTTAAAGAAAGTCATGCGTACCTTTTGCCGTTACGCTATGCCAATAATGGCGTAACAACCCATCCCCTATGCTTTTGTAAAAAAAGATTGCACGACAAGCATACACTAAAGAATAGGCAAATCAAGAAGTATAAACTGATGGTCGGTGGGTTAGTTAGGGTCTTTTGTACACACTGACTTCTATAAAGAGAAGTTAAAGGATCTTAAACAGCAGAGGTAGTTGAAATTACACTTTTTAAATCGGTTTCTTGAAGTTGGGAAGTATATACTCCCGCTTTGTCGTCGCCTGGCGTCGTCGTCTGTCTAATACAAAAACGCACATCCGTCGTAGGTCCCAACGTAAACAACCAGTTACCTAAAACACTTCATAAATAAGATAAGAAATTAACCTCAGCTAAATAATTATGATATTTTTGTGTGTTATGATAAACGTCTTTGGAGTAGCTTAATGACAGAATATCACGCCAATAAGCAGGGTTTATAACATCGGAAGAAGCTTTATAATCATCAAAAATATATAGGGTTTGGATATTCCTTTCCATTTAGCAACGGACATTAATACTCCCGTAATTAGTTCGTGAATTCACAGACTAAAAAATATGAAGGATTCCTAGTCTGTATAGACTTAACTAGCATAAATCGGGAAGGATCAGTTTATTGTTGGACATTGGTATTTTGGTAATGCGTATACAGGCAATATCGCTGAAAGGTGTCTTGTAATATTTATAGAAACAGGTGTTTTAGGCAAAGGAAAAGAAGAAACACAACCCTTCTTAATTGGATGATCATCTCTTTTAATCGCTTTTTAGTGTTTGGATCAATCAAGTCTTTTCAAAGAACCCACGAAATCTTGGTGTTATATATGTATGGGAATAGTGGTGAGGTACAAACGACTATTTGACTTCACATTATTCGATAATGAGATATTTTAAGAAGCATTAAAAAATGGGCACATTTACTTTGACCTTACTTCATTTTATGCCAATAATCAATCACTTTCATTTTGTCCACGCAGGCTTTGGCCATACTGCGAACGGAAACCATTTTCCCGGTCTCCTAGGCTTTGATACACGCGCAATGCATGAATCTTATTTCTGATTCGTACTCACGATTTTGGATATGAGACCTCTATTTCCGCAAAATTGTTTAGACTGCGATTGTGCAAAGGTATGAGCATAAATCAAATCCAAATGAACCCTTAAAGTTATAGATTAGAGTTAAAACATGTTTTTTTACACAAACAAAGGTGAAATTTGTCGGTGAGAAAACAAACAATATCAAGTCACGGGGGTCTAGCAGACCGAACAACGGGGCAGAAAAAGTTTTAAAAGATGCACTCAAAAGATTGTTATCGTTCTAACGGAAAATGTACAAAAACAGGATCACATCAATCCAGATAACATGTATTACTAGGCCTCGTCAGGTCTCCGGTGCGAGTTCCGGTAACCAGTAAGATGACTTCACCCGACAACTCAGGTTTACGAGCCTTGTACAGGCTTCTTTAGTTTTGTATTGAGAGCATAATTGCTTTGTTGGGGCATTTTTTCCCTGCAAACTGTCTGAGGTCGCCCCACAGACATTAATCGAACTATAGTAGTTGCCAGAATGATGGACCGTTACCGAAACCCCTTCTTAGTTTTAGGGCTGTTAACGTGCAAACGAAAATTTGCGTTATGTTTTAAGGACACAGCAATGATAATAACTTAGACCGTAGTTTGCACGCGGTCATCACAAGCTCTGTGGGTGATACCTCAGTCGTAATGTGCTGAATAAACGGCACCCCATTGTAACCATTTTCACTGGTGAAAACGGCATGGTTGTTGCGGAGACCATTTCTCTGGGACTGGTATTTCGGATGGTCAAAAATGTTGTCGCTAAGAGATAATAATATGGAGAAAGCACTTAAAACATTAATTTCAACGTACACAGTAACCACTCAACTCTAGGGGAGGTTCAACAGAGCAGTTATTAGCCAGTTAGCCCCTGATGCTCCTGAAGTTGAAATGAGTAGGTACATGTCATGAAAACAGGAGTTGAGGTTTCCAGAACCAAATTACTGATATGTTCTGGAAAAAAGAAGGATTTTCTGTACTTTAGATTGTCCCACTCTGCAGAACATGCCAAAACTTGGAAATCGCTCCTTGGTAATATTTTTGGTAAGATATGTTTATGTAGCCGCACCTGGTGGACACAATACTGTGTACCTACTTAATTACAGCGTGTGGGCTAACTCATGAAATGCCAATCAAAATTCCGAAATGCATTCTCATTTCGCAAAGATTAATTAAGTAGGGTTGTAAAACTTATCATCATGCAGTGTAATTCTATACTAATTGAGATATCTCAGGGTGCCGGTTTTCGGACGAATTTCTTCCCGGCCGCACGCAAAAAACCACCCACTGTAAAAAATTACCACTTAACTAACATGCATTTTCTCACGGATTTTGGTGCCCTTAAAAATTCAATTATATTTCATGAAAAACATGCATAAAAGTACTCATTCTTCCGCCCATTCTGTAGAAAATTACATTTTCTTCCAACTTCATACTCGAAGGAGGGGTATAATCCGGTTTTAAAATGTCTCTAATTGCGAAATTGTTTAATACCGTGAAATGGCCGTTCACAAAACGCCGTGTATTTACGTTCGTAATCAGGAGCTGTGTTCGAGAGTGACCATCTAATAGTTCCTCTACCTGAGACCAGGAAACGTTTTTAAATGACTAATATTTGCAAATACTTGAATATTGCTTTTAACTTCAAACTTTGGCAGATTCGTAATAACGAGCGTTTTCATAATGCCCCTCAAAAATCTTGTCGTGTCACTTCACAGGAACCTTTTATAGTTACCAAGTCCTTGCGCTTACCCGGAGAATGCCAACATTTTTGATTTAGAAAACGTATAAGTTCATAACTATAAGAGTGCACCGACGATTAGTCACATTTTTAGAAACTACACCTAGGAATAAATTTTTAGAACTACAGTTACCTTTACTAAAAATCTCAACCGGAGATTCCGGTCAAGAAGAAACTTCTTGAAATGACACGGTATCCTACAAACTCCTCTTGATGACGGACTTTCTGACACACTTTCAGAGGACAATAACTGATGCCGTTTTGTCGCTGAATCTAACCATATTTCATCATTTATTTTCAAATTAGTCAGAATGCTCTGTATTTTGGTTCGTAATGCAAACGTTGCCTCCTTCGTTTTATGTCCTCAGTCGTTTACATTATTAGGGGTTTTTAAGACTGCCAGACAGTAACCGCCAGTTCTTCATATGAGTTCATTAAAACTAGAAGAATGTTTTGTTGACAATCTCCCGAATCGTAACGTTTAGAGTGCAGCTTATAATACATCTACTATCAAAATATAAATAGCCGTTTCTGCGTACATGTAATAAGCTCTGGTGAATGGAACGAGTTATACACGTCCGCACAAGTAAACCAGGTTTCCTGAGTAAAATGTGAATGGTTTTATTCAACGATTTCATAGCCGTTCTTCAGGTAGATTTTTTCGAGAAAATCTTCTAGGTACCACTCTTATTTCTGCTAACAGTTTTAGATCTACATCAAAGCTCTCCATTGCAAGCACTGCGCACCATTAGTGTCCCAAGAGGTGGGTTAAATGGCTGTTTATGTGAGAATTTGTATATGGCGAGGCATGCATAAGCTGCGTTTACTTCACTTCATCTATCCAAACCCACACAAGTCGATGGCAAGAAGTAATCGGATACGGTCGTGGTGACTAGCAAGATTGGAGAACGTCTCCGCGTACCGCATAAGGTCTGACATTTAGCCCCATAGGTATCTGCCTTTTTTGCCTTATATGAGCGGGAATGTCATGAATGCCATAGTGCGAATGGGTTGTTGCAGTCCGTCTCTCATTTCAGTGGAGAATCGAGTTGACGCGTCAGTTGATTGCCTCCGAAGCCATGGTTCTAGTGGGTTGGATCACCGATTTTCCATGGCAAAGTATTCCTAAAGATTGGTCGTAGTCTCCCCTACCTTGCTGCAAAAGCTTAACTCGAAAGTGGATCCCAACCACTGAGACTCACAATCGACGCGCCGAATCATGTTCGGCACGGCGGGCCATACTACAATAAACGTCCTGGAGGGAGGGCTAAACCAGATAAGGTTTTCGGCAGGCGTGTGACTCCATGCCCGGGAGTCCCTGAACTATTTCTCATGCTCCCTCTGCATTATCGGATAGTGCTATGTAGAGGACGACATGAAGCACCAAATCTGGAGTCCCCGGTCTTCCATATACCGCAATTCTGGGCCCGAAATATGAAAGATATCTTTGTCCTTCACGAGAGGGATGGGGCGTTGACACTCGAAGAACATTCCAACGTAATCTCCTCGGAAACGGAATTTACGAAAGAGGAGGCGGTAAACAATAAGCTGGCCTTCCATGATGGTCTCATCCGTCACAAACGTCTAAGTGGTCCAAAACATGCAGTGTTAACGATAACATCAGATGTGACATAGGTACGGAGTGCCAACAGTAAACACTCAAACACCCATAAAGGCACTTGAGCAGGGGCGTTATATCGATGTGTTGATACGCACTACAGTCAACTGGAAGACGAGGTTGCCGAATTAAAATACCCTCGAAGCGTCCTCTGGTCGAACAGTTGTTTGCACATCGACGAGACACGAGGCCAAACAATATAGGTCCAAAATTTTGACGAGCACTTTCGTACGTCAAGAATGTTTCGGAACATCTTCGCACACACCATCATTAACCGTAGTGTGGCCGAAAGAATCACTGTTTAGGATGTGAACGTCTGGAGAATCTCACAGCATCTATCATTCTCTCTCTTTCCCGCGGGCTCCGTGCCAAAATAAAGTCAAGAAGACCAGAGGCGGGCGATAATGCAGGTGGCTGGTACAGCGAAAACCTGCACCTAGACATACTACCACACGCCCTAATCCACGACGGACACTGACCAGGATTTTATACACCAAGAAAATGAGAGGCGACATTAATCTCAACTGGTGCGATGTACGGTAGGTGGGCTAACTCATGAAATGTCAACATAAATTCCGAAATGCGTTTCCGTTTCGAGAAGATAAATTAAGTAGGGTTATAAGACTAATCATTATGCAACATAATTTTACAATAATTCAGTCACCCCAGGATGCCGGCTTTCGAATAAGTCTTTCTGGCTGCATCCAAAAATCCTACTCGGTAAAAAATGAGTACTTAAGTAGCATGCATTTTTTCCTTGATTTTCAATGTCCTAAAACATTCAATTATATTTCATGGAAAACATGCACAAAGGTATTCATTCTTTTATTCATTTGATAGAAAATTGCTGCTTCTTCCAATTTTATACTTAAAAGAATTGTATAATTCGGATTTAAAAAGTTTCTCGATGTGAGATTCTTTAATACCGTGAAATGGCCCTTCATAAAACTTCATGTCTCAGCATTTACCGACGAGGCTTGTAAAGTTAACAATATGGCTCATATCCACTGCTTAATTTTACGAACGCCATATGGTCTCCTCTTAATACCGCAGCGAAATGTTTGGTTTTCCGTACGAGGAAATTGTACGGTTTGTAGTTTTTGAACCCTGAATGTAAGTGTGACGGCAGTTCGTGTTCAAAATTATTCGGCAATTGGAAAAGTTTTATAGAACCAAATTATATCCTTCCTTCGAATTGAAAGGATAAATATTTTTATGCATGTTTTCATTAAAATATAATTGAATCTTTAAGGGCGTCGAAAATCAATGAAAAATGCATGGTACTTAAGTAGTCATTTTTTACCGAGTATGGTTTTTGGATGCAGCCTGAAAAACGTTTCACTTAGCGCTCTTATCTGCCGATACACTAGAAATGATGACTGCATCCTGTCTAGAATTTAATACTAATGTGTAGTATATGGGCTAACTCATGAAATCACCACAGATATTCCGAAATGCGTTTTCGTTTCGAAAAGGTTAATTAAGTAGGGTTGTCAAAACAATCATCGTCTGGCACAATTCTACAATAATTCAGTTACCCAGGACTCCGCTTTTGAACAAACGTCCTTCCGGCTGCATCCAAAAGCCATACTCCGTATAAATGACTACTTAATTAGCATGCGTTTTCCATTGATCTTCGATGCCCTTAAAGATCCAATTATATTTTAATGAAAAAATGCATAAAAATATTCATTATTTTTCTCTTTCGGTAGACAAATACGTCTTCTTTTAAGTTTTCACTCGAGGGAAGGATATAATTTGGTTCTATAAAACTTTTCCAATTGCCGAATAATTTTGAACACGAACTGCCGTCACACTTACATTCAGGGTTCCCAAACTACAAACTGTAGAATTTCCTCGTAAGGAAAACGAAGCATTTCTCTGCGGTATTAAGAGGAGACCATACGGCGTTCGTAAAGTTAAGCAGTGGATTTGAGCCATATTGTTAACTTTACACGCCTCGTCGGTAAATGCTGAGACATGAAGTTTTATGAAATGCCATTTCACGGTATTAAAAATCTCACAACTAGAAACTTTTTTAAAACCGAATTATACCCTTCATTCGAGTATAAAAGTGAAAGAAGACGTAATTGTCTACGTAATGAGCAAAAGACTGAATAGTTTTATGCACGTTTTTATTAAAATATACTTCAATCTTTAAGGGCATCGAAAATCAATGAGAAAAATGCATGCTAATTAAGTAGTCATTTTTACGGAGTGTGGTTTTTGGATGCAGCCAGAAAGACGTTTGTTTAAAAGCCGGACTTCTGAGGTAACTGAATTATTGTAGAATTATGCTGCATAATGATTAGTTTTACAGCCCTATTTAGTTTATCTTTTCGAAGCAAAAACGCATTTCGGAATTTATGTTGAGATTTCATGATTTAGCCCACTTACTGTAAGTGAACAAATGATCCGGCCATCACATCCTACTGCAGGCATTTTTTGTGCGTGCGCATTTTCGGTAACGCCCACTGGACCCCTATCTAGCCCCGTATTGGTCCAACGCATCTAGTTCGTGGCCCGTGTGCGGCATAAAACACTTACACACAAACACGACAGTTTGACCGTCGTATTCAGCAAGGCCTACCGTGTGCTCAAAACAGGGTGCGTGCAAGAACGGTGACTTGTGCGTGGTTAGTTTATAACAAAAATAGACTTGCGTGGCGTATACCTCACTCCCTCCATCCCCTCTACCTGGATCCAGTGTCAGACCCGGGTCAATAAGACCGGTGGCAGAAGAGAAAGCAAGTGGCTGATACAGTGAAAACCCGCCCCTTGGCGTACCAGTACACTCCCTGGTCCACAACGTACACTGACCAGTACTTTGCACAACAAGCGGATAGGGAGGGGGCCCTGACCCCACTGGGTGGGAGTGCCACAGAGTCCACATTAAGAGGGAGCCATTGCAGCCCGACTCTCAGTCCTCCTGTCCGTCACTCAACCCAAAAAAACACAAAATGGGCCGACTGCGAGAACCGAGTTATCCCGCCAGGTCGCAGCCTTCCAAGCCACTGCTTTTACCACACCATGATATTTTCAAGCGCGTCAGATTATTTATAGTTAGGAATAAGCGTTTAGACAGTCGACCTCTCTCTCCTTACTCCTAGGCACCAGTACACTGGCCGATCCCACTAGATGTCTGATAGGGGACATGGCACAGTGAATGACGGAGTTAGAAAATCCGTCTGCGCGCGCCTCATGCACGATCTGGTCCACCAAACACACGCATGACGGAATTAAGCACACCATGAGGAAGTATTTCAGATTTCACATGTGTGAGAGAGTGCAATTAGGAGGAAGCCGTCGCAGTTTCAGTCCACTAGACAGCAACTCAAAACACAAATACATAATTAAGCCGACTGCGTACTCAAAGTTGGAGGATCAGTTAACAACTTTCCAAGCCAAGGTCTTTGGCGCACCGTGATGGTCTAAAATGCGTTAGACTGTTTATCGTTAAGAATTATGTGCCGAGACCGTCGACCTCACTCACTCTACCCTATCCCGTGCATCATTCGACTTTCTGAACCGGTCGGCCAACGTTTGTTGAGGTTGGGAGAGATGGCTGGCAGAGCTGGGAAAGGTTCGCCTGGGGCTGCCGCACACACAACCTGGACCCCACACGCACACACCGGAATTTCACACACAAGGGGGCAGACAGCTCAGATCTTACGTATAGCATACCAGCGGCATAAAAAGATAGGACCCGAAGAGCGCGCGTCCCACTTACATGAGAAGTAACGGTGATGTGGGATGTTGGAGGTGTTCGTCTGGGGTGCATGTGGAGAGATTTGGTTATATCTGCGATGCTTTACCGCAGGTTTTCGGGAAAGTACATATGACCGAATAGGCTCATTAGATGATTGAATGTGTAAGGCCAATGCGGACAATCGATGCGATGGTGTCTAGAGTATGTTGCTGCCCCAGGCCTTGACTGGGCAGTCTCTGTGCGATGGATTCACCAGTGGCCGCTGGGGCTGATACGTGATATGAACGTGCATTGACAGCGAAGGCACTATAGACTGAGGGATGGTAAGTCTGTTGACGTTGTGGTGCTACTATTAGGGAGCGAACCCACTTTAGCAGCCTGTGGAGTGGGGGGTGGGAACGTGGGTTATTGGCTGTTTAATTGTTTAAACCGAGAGTTGTCATCTGAGAACCACTGTCTGCGTGCAAATGACGTCATCCCAGCATTTGTTTAGGGCCTCTTTTGTAGTCGCTTCCCCCCAAAAGGAGTAAGCAGTGCTGTCTCTAAATAGGGCTGTCTAGACATGCTGGAAGGCCAACGAACTCCATTGTAGCTCATGGATTGGCTTAGTGAGACAGCGGCCCAAGTCAGACTTCGCCGTCTACGGGATTTCATGTCGCTCTCTTCGTAGGACTTTTTGAGGATGAAAGATGGAGGAAGAATGAGAGATCAGGGGGAGGGGAAAGGGGAAGGAAGGGACTGGGAAGAAGGGAAATGGGAAGGGAAGCAGAACTGCTGGGTGTGGGGACACGCAGCACTGCATAGCCTCAACAGGTTTAGCCGTAGATTAAGGTGGACACCGTGGTGTGGCCGCTAGGTTGAGCCTAGCTTCGAGGAGCCACAGATTAGAGTTTGGTGCCAGCTAAGGGTCGTGAGGAGCAGTCAGCATTCGCCTGGTGCGACCTACAAGCCACGAACAGGTTCCCCCAACTGGAGACCCCTACACCTCCTATTCCTATCCATCGATATTATGGGTGACAAGAGAAAACGGCAAAATGAACTCGAGTGGAAATTTCGTGGCAATTAAACGCAGCCGCATCTGACAGTTACATTTCCATCACGTCAGAGTCACGATTGCTGAGACCATGAGTAACCAAGACGTAGGCAAGGCTCTGTCAGTAGAAAAACATAGGCATTACGAGTCGGTCAAACCCAGTATCACCAATGAGGAACATAAATCTCGCTAAGGTCTAAAGAACAAGACGGTATAAAGATAAAATTACTGTACAAGAATGAACCAACACGCTTTAGCTGATAAAAACTAACTTGTGCCCAGCGTACCGGCGTTTGATTTTTGAGTCAGACGGAGACCTGATAGCTAAAGCCAAGCATTTATTTGGACACCCTCGCGTGCCTATATGAACAAGTAGGTTTTTGCCTTATCCGAGCATTGTAGAAGGATGGCTTAGGTGGCCTTGGAAGTACACGTCCCATAGCTACAGATTCAGCGATTTCTCTGTCAGTAGGGTCTCCTGGCTAAACACTCATGCAAATTCCTTGAAATAGAGATCGTAGCTTGATTTGATGGGCTCAAAGACAGTCTTCGTGCTGCCGTGGTCGGCATATCCTAAGACATCTTCGAGTTTTTGGAGTCAGCCAATCGCTATGCATCTTCCCCAACCTCTTCTGTAATAGGTCTTGGCGTCGAAAGCATGCTGTTTCCCTGATGTTGGTCCTGATACTGGCATAGACTTTTCTGTTCAGACGGCAGGAATCGAGTTTTTTTGCCGTTCAAATCTTGGTGATGTCACTGCGCAGTGTGGTGGCTTGAAGAACTTTCCGAAATATCCTCTTTTTGTCGGAAGTGAATATGGGGAAGGGGGGGCACTGCGCTTTTTGATGCACTATGGACGTGATAACATGACTAGTGCGGCGCCGTACTACCCTAAAGATAATCTATTACTTCCGACCCGCTGCCAACTATTATTTTGCTTGGTTCCACGTCTACCTCGGCGGTTTATGCGTCATCGGACGAATGCGACAGTTATTTGGTTATTCCGACAGTAGATTTTACTTTTGTTATGTCCGTTCCTAGAATCCTCGATGCAACCTAGTAGAGTCAGCCCTTGCAACTTACCGTTGTGAGGGGGGTCTCTTTTATCTGTCTACCTCCCATTCCTCCCCCCCCCCTATTGTCCCTTTTTGCAGTTCGACTCTGGGCTGCCGTTAACTGTTTAGAAAGGCGTCAGCGAAATTCCTAGATTTTGGTTGACTTGAAATTTTTAAATTAATGCACTCTGTAGTCGGTAGAGCTGTATGGTGGGATAAATAACTAAAATGTCAAGTGTTTCAAACTATTAACCATTTTGTTGTTCGAACAGGCAGTTCAAGTAAGAAATTTGGACAGGACGGCTTTCAAACTTAAAAAGTTCTTTCACGCACTTGTTAAATTAGTTAATTTATTTTTTTGAAAGCATTTTTATCGTCCTCTTAATTACTTCCGTTCTCGGCTGTATGCAACATATTTCCCTGCTCTTAACGAATGATGGGATCATTAGGTTATCCTCTAGAAAGGATAATATGAATGAGCTGACATTCAACGCATCTGATAAACAGTTATGAAAAGGAAGAGGTTCTTCGGAAAAAAATCGAGATGTACTCGTGAATTTTC
>CACRXP010000118.1:618708-639881 GCA_902702965.1 Spirometra erinaceieuropaei
GCGGTTGATGCTGTCCGCGTTAGAGTGCCATGCCTCTAGGAATTCTCTCGCCCGTTCTGCGTTGGCCGTGGCGTTATCCCAATTAAAACGGTGGTCGCACTGGAGTGCGTGTGCAAAGACGAGGGACAGTGGATCACGGCGACGGACGGCTAATTTGTGTTCATTAATACGAGTTTCCACGCGTCGTCCTGTATGGCCAACAAATATGCAGGAACAATTGGCACAGAGGACGCGATAGGTGACGTTAGTCTGTTCCTCTTTGGGGATAGAATCCTTTACTCGAGTTAAAACTGTGCACAGCGAGGATGCAGGCTTGTGGGAAACGCGGATACCGAACTGATTTAGCTGACGGGCGATCATTTCTGAGGCCCCCTGCATATAGGGCAGGGAGAAGAATTTCTGGGTCACGGTTTCTCCATCTGAGGAGGGGCCTCGAGGTTGTGCCTGACGCCTGAGGCAGTTCTTCACAAAAGTGATCGGGTATCCGTTAGATCGAAATAGCCGATATAGATAACCTATTTCTTTCTTCAGCAGATCGTCGAGGCTGCAATACCGGTAGGCCCGGTGGAAGAGAGTTCTGACGCAGCTTCTTTTGTGAGCCGCAGGGTGATTGCTTCCATAATTGAGGATGATCTCAGAATCGGACCCTTTTCTATGGACGCGGGTTGCGAGATCACCGTCGTCCAGCCTTTGTATTTTTACGTCCATAAACAACAGACTGTCTCATACTGCCTCTTCGCGGGTAAGTTGTATGGCCGGAAAGACATCATTCAGCCTCTGATGTAGCCGTTCGACTTCGCGGTTCTTTATTACGACACAGGTGTCGTCGACATAGCGGAGCCACATTTTGGGGTTGACAGTTTGAAAAACCTCATGTTCTGGTCGCTGTAGCACTGGTTCGGCGAGTAGACCGGATATTGGGGAGCCCATTGGACTTCCCTTCACCTGTTGGTAGTACTTATTGTCGAACCTACAATAGTTCTTAAGGCAGAGTTTGAGCAGTTCTTTAACGTGCTGCGCTGGGATACCAACAGGATTGTCCTGTAACCGTTGGGCTACGCAGTCAATTGCCAAATCGTGCGGTATAGAAGAAAATAAGGCAACGACGTCAAAAAACAAGAAGCATTCATCAGTGCTTGCATTGAGGTTGTCCATCCGGCTGAGGAATTCGTGGGAGCTGTTAATGCTGTAGCGAGATTCGTGAGTTAGCGGCTTCAGACGCTTGTACAGCCACTTGGCTAAATTGTAAGTAAGGGATCCGATGAGCGGTACTATAATCCTCAGTGGGGCATCAATTTTGTGAACCTTTGGGAGACCGTACGCGTGTGCGATATGGGGATCACTGAGGGTCATAAACTTTGAGTCATCTGGACCTATGACTTTCAGACGAGTAAGCTCATTAACCTTTTTCTTGATGGCTGCGGCTTGCTTTTTTGTTGGGTCTTCGGCGAGAATGGTACATGAATCCGTGTCGTTGAAGATTATATTCGCCTTGTTGACGTAGTCAGTTTTGTCCATGATGACGGTAGCGCCACCTTTGTAGGGGGGGAAAACAACAATACTGTAGTCCGATTTCGGTGCTCGCAATCCTTGCGCTTCTTCGGCCGGTAGAGTTTGCTGGTGTCTTTTTTGCCGGAGGATACCAATCATTGCCTATTACTCTTAAAATATACTGACCTATACTGACCTGACCTACTAGTCTAGTGTGACTGTCTCACTCTCTCATTTATTTCATTTCGTCCGATGACAGGTTGGTGTCACCAATTCGAAAATTTACGAGTACAAGTCGATTTTTTCCGAAGAACCTCTTCCCTTTTCATTATATCGTCTCGTACTGCCTACCACTTCTAATAAACATTTATGTTTAATGCTCTTATAAATATAAGTGTATTTTAGAAAAATGCAAAAACTGATTCCTCCCTATACTCCTTTGATAGAAACGTACGTCTTCTTTGACTTATACAGCCGAAAAAGGATTATATGGTTTTAAAAACGTTGTGAATCATGAAATGTACTAAGACCGTAAAACTTTCATCCATTTGTCCTTTTATTATTGTTGCTTATTAACCATAAAACCTGGTCCACATCCATTGCAAAAATTTACAACCTGCACATGAGGCCTTAGTAATGACAAAGAGTAATCTGTGATGCAGGAGGTATGCAACACGTAGTTTGGCAATCCTCGGCGTAAGTGCACCTGTTGGTTGGGTCCAAATTTATTCGGGAATTGAAAACGTATTTAAAATTCAACGATATCCTCTATTCAAGTATACAATCTAAAGATATGATTCTCTGCCAACTAAGTGCAGGAAAGAGCTTTCTGAGTATGTTTTCTACAAGGCCTATTTAATTTTGCAAGGAGGTTGAAAAAATTCGTATTACGTAACCTTTTACTCTAAATTGAGTGTGGTTTTTGAAAAGAGCCGAAAAAAAGAAATGTATCCAAGAGCCGACATCATGGTGTGACCAAGATATTTCGTGATATTTTGCATGGTAATCAGTAGCACAACTATCTAGTTTATCCTTTCTAATTAATATACATTTCACAATTTCCGTCAACATTTCACGAGACAGATCAGTTACTAGATAAAAATGCAGCAGATGACGTTTATTATCCATACACAACCTGAAGTAATGTACACCCTCCCTTCAAACCCTGACTTCGAATGAAACGTATATTTCGACTTTCGAAATATGATAATCGTCGGAAACTTCGAGGTACTGGGATTTATGTAGTCAATTCTCCTCAGGTTCTTTGGTGTTGCTGACGAAATATTCAGCACCATCCTAGTCTGCTTCTTTACGGTATGAGCACCAGACTGTCTCTCGATAGGGACATGTTGGTTTGTGTGGATTTCCCGGCACGAGCACACGAGTCCAAGAGGCGATTATACCAAACATTTTAATACGATTATAGTTGGATCAACAGAGTCATCTAACGATGCAGAAAAGAAGACTATTTAAGTAAAACCTTTCCCTCGACTGTAATTTATGGAGTTGGATGGAAAAATGTTCACTGTGGAGCTAACGAACCATCGTACAGGAATCCGTTTGGAATCACCGGCCCTGCTAATCAGTTATGTAATCTCACTCATGTACCGCCTTGCACCTGGCGGCTTACCAGACAACTTTAGTTTCTGCTTCACAAACTCTGGTGCATATTGTAAATCCATGACACGAAATTCATACTTGTCTCATACGTAGGATTGTCCACCCTCAATAATGCCGCAGACAACTAACTTGCGCACCACGCATGAACTGAGACAATCGTACTTGTCTTCTTTGGCTGAGAATAAAGTACCGTTGAAGAACCAGTCGTGTTCACAGCACACAGCCTACGACATGACTCAGCTGTTGGCTGGCAAGTCCGCTTTAGTCATAGAACTGGCAGGAATGTTGACGGCCTGAGTTGAACTCTCACTGACTCAAGCGTCTGCTTAATGCAATTCGGCGTGTCTAGTAGCGTGTTTAACTCAGAACTTAATAGTGCACTGCTGTCTCCTGAGAGAGTAAGAATCTAACATGCGAAACGCATTGCGTGGGCGTTCCAGCCCGCACAATGCGTCGATGACGCCGAAGTGAAACGTCAGTATCGGCGTACTATCCGGACATTGGAGATCCGAGTAACGCGGAAATCGATCAATAAACTCGCCGCGTCCACAGAAGTCGCTCTAAACGCTCTTGGGACGTAACAGAAAAGGTAAAAATTGGCGTCAGCGTTATCATATTATGAGACCATGTGAAGCACAAATGGTGCAATTTGAGCGGAATTAACGGGTGATTCTTCATCTAATCATTCGGCAATTGATCGGTTCGACGTAGAGGCCAGGTATTACTAGTTTCTCTATAAAAGTATGCTGTCAAAAAATAATTATAAAAAGACCTCATGAAGGCGCGCCAAAAGTTCTGGTCAACGTTTCAGTAGCTTTGGCCTATTCAACTGTGCAATGTAATTGGTAACAATCGGGAGATGGCACTCAAAAAATCCGCCTAACCAAAGCAGCCTGTCTTGCGGGACAGGTGGTAACAGGGGTTTTATGGGTGGTGGCTGGTCGGGATGTATGATACTAGCCGACGGAAAGCCTTATTTGAACAGGTGATTGATCGAAGTTGGCCCACTCTCCGTTCCGTTATTACAAAGTGGGTCGCCAAAGGCAATATAGTGCTAACGGACGAGCGGAAGGCGTATAATCGTCCTCCCTCAGGGGAATATCTACATTTCCCTGTTAACCACTCAAAGGACTTCAAGGACCCTACCACCGGACGGCACACCAATGCCATTGAGGCATACTGGAGTAGGCTGAAAAGGAAACTCCACGAGGGAGGCCCTGTATGTGGTCGAACTGTGTGGGCTCACCTAGACGAAGTACAGTATCGTCTTTGGTTTGGCCTCAATGCCATGTCTCTGACAGATGCCTGGGAACTGTTCCTGTCCCATGTTGTGCTGTCTTACCCTATTTAAAAGTAATTTTGTTTTGTAATAAACTGCCATAATGCGAATGTATGCCGTATATTCAGGTGTGCGTGTGTAAGGATGGGGAAGGTTGGGTAACAGCGACCATCGTCCATGTAACCTCCTGCGATATTCGTTCGGCCAGCCCATTTTAGGCCGTCGGGGAAAGTCCAAGTAGTGCGTGAAAGTAGTCCTGCAAACGCTTATATAGCCTGAAGGCGTTTGAGTCCGCTGTTGAAGGTGTTATTTCTAGGTGACGGATTTTTTGGGTGCCATCGCCCGATTGTTACCATGTAATTTTTTAATTTTCTCTTCCCAAATCTCTTTATGCAAAAGCGATAGTTTCTTGGCCATATTCAAGGTGTGTTGCCTTATTCTCCATCCTATCCTTTACTTTATCATCGCAGTTTGCTTCTTCCTTATAATGATTGTGAAAGTTTTATCAGTTTTTATTTTAAGTCTTCCCCTATTTTCATTTTACCCTGTTGGTGACACCCAATTGTTTTAATCCATATTCTAGTTCATAAAGGGTTGCATAGAATAAGCAACAAATAAATTCAGTTTTGAGGCATCTTGATTCATATCCCATTCAGCAGATAAGACTTGAAAATGGTTGATAACAATTGGTGTATGCTTAAGCTGTATAAATTCGAGCTTCTGCTGAACGTTTAAGCGCATTAGGAAACGTGAAATCAGTGTGTGCCGGCCTCCAGATTTATTTTCTATACTAAAAGGGTCGGCCAGGATTCGGTCTTAACTGTTACAGTTGGGCGTCACTTCTATATAAACGTCAAATATTGTTAACAGACATTGAGATATGTCTGAATTAAAATGACACTTCTACTTAGTTATATTAAGTCTTGCGACCATGATTTCAGGAAAGGTTTGCTTAACATTTTGAAAGCTTTTCAGCCACCAAGGATACCGGACAGTTTCGCAATCTCACTCATGTACTGTTTTGCACATGGAAGCTTGCCAGACAACTCTGGTCTTTCATTCACAAACTTTGACGTACTTTACAAATCCATGGGATGAAATTCATACTCGTTTCATAAATAGGGTTGTCCACCCTCGTGGATGTCCCAGACAACAAACTTGCCTACGCTGGAGAACTACTATATTATAAGCTGTTTTGGAATTGACGAAAAAATTGTCATAGTCATCTTTTTTGACACTACGGCTTCTTTCGAGATGTATAACCAGGATAAAATTAAATAAACTTCCAACTAATTAGGAGGCGTTAACGAAAGAATTTGATTACATCAAGCAGCCAAAAACACCGGTACTACCAACAGGACATCCTCGTTCGTTTAATGCTTGTCCCTTCTCCAGCTGGTTTCGTCCTACTGATTTCAGGTAATTGAAAATGCTGTTTGACGGAATATTACCGAAGCCGATGAGTTTGATTCGAGTCTACTGTTAGAGAACAGAGCGCAAAATTCTTCTGAATGAAGAAAATCCCTCTATCCTTGGCGGTGCATGCATCTGGCTGAAAAATCTTCCTCAACAATTCTGCCCAACTACCCCATAGACTAGATTTCTTATTACACGGTAGCAGTCTATAGAGTGTCGTCGCAGTCTGTGCACTATGTATCGGGACTACGTACATGAACCTCAGCGCGGGCTATCTCCATTGCTGGCGTGCAGCACATACCGACCGTAGGAGAGGTGAAGCCAACGGAACGGGTACTTCAACCAGTATGATAACCTTGAGTTTCGCCGTCTGACCATTCATAGCTGAAAGACCTTTACTTAAAGAACAGATTCTGTTATCTGAAGTTGAGCATGTGCGAAATTTCGGATTCGATAGGCATGTCCAGCTTCTATGCAATCCTCTCAGACCCCGGGTAATTAGTGTGAGACGTTCCATTAGAAATATGGAAGGCAAGCTGGAGATCATTTGTTTTAGCCTTACCTGCGCAATGTCAGGGGTTTCCGTTTTTGCGACGGCCAAGCTACTAGACTTCTTTATACATGCTTAGCAAAATGCTCTATAGTTTTAAAATATTAAAAATATAAGGGTAAGAGAAGGTTTTCTACAGGCCGGCAACTCAGTCCGTCTCAATTCCACGAAGGTCTCTGTTCTCTTCGTTTAGTCCGTTACCTCGTAAAGTATGCCGGACAGTGGAATGCATGTGCACTGTTTGCAAATGCCTTCCGAGCTCAAGGACAATTTTTATTATTTTAACGCACGATAAACCAGTTCAAACTTTTCAAATATCACGAACAGGGTGCTCTTTGTTTAACACAACTACGTATAGGTTTGGATGCTCTCTGCAGCGCACTGTCTCGAAATATTTCTTCGAGTGTTTTTGCAAAAGTGTTCCGTAGCTCATGAATAAACTCCCCTTCCTAATATATCTGCTGTCGATAAAAGGTCTGAGAATTACCTCAGATTTGTGAAGAGTCCAGAGGCTTGCCTGGATTTTTGGGCGAATTGGGCAATAATTGTGATGAAAACTTTTTATACGCTAGAAGTTGCTCAGAAATACCAAATAAAAGGACATTAAATATTGGCGTGCCTGCCCTCCTGTGCCTAGGAGGATATCACTGACAATGGTCTACAGCTGCTAACTGAAATGAGTAAATAGTGGCCTACTACTATCCACAAGAACCCTCTTTAAAACTCTCTAACCTTTTGCTTTATTCTCAACTTTGATTAAACAAAACATTCGCTTATTTAAACACATGGCCACAGTGATAAACGAAGGGAAGAGCACTAGACTGCTCTACGCTCTAATTTTATGAAATTGTATCCTATTTTACCGAAGACCCATTAATGTGGCGTAATTCATCGGGCATCCTGCTGTAACCCAGAAGACGGGTAAAAGTAGCCAATAAGGCGCGTTACATGATTTAAGAGTTCATACGCAAATGGCAGTCTCCACACTTTACCCACTGTATCGTTTTCATAGGCGCAGCGTTCACCTAAGCATTCACAAGCTGGTTTATTAGCCTGATCACTGAGCGGACATAAAATCTGTTCGGCTGGGCGAAAATGACTTTAACGTGCGAGCTGGACGGTTCTTATTTGCCAGGTAACCAGTTTTTTCTGCAAGAACATGATAAATGAGAGTAAAACTTCCATAAAGTAAGTATCAAGGCTCCCTACATGTAACGATTGGCCGTGTTTCGGATTTACAGTCCTTGAACAAGAGCTGATACCTGGGCCACTGGCGTAGTTTCTTGTCTAGCGCCTACGTAGGCTACAAGTATAACTGCTTATAGGTGCCGAATGTCGGACTGAATACCGTGCCAGTACTTAGTGGTCGTCTCTAACAATGCGGGCCGCGGCCGTTTAGGGGATACAATAGATAATTGAGTGTGATTAGAATAATAGGGAACGGGATGTCCGCGAGATTCTTTTTTGATTCCACTTACCGCGTATATTATGGTTAGGGGGGTTAGGATTGCAGTTAGGACGCGAGAATAGGAGACTCCTGGAATTTATCGTGAGGCCACATATTGCACTTGGGCTTCTTATTCCCGTCACCTCACTGTGAAGCTGGCGATGACAGTGTCAAGACGCATTTACACGGATACAGATCACGTCCTGCATTTTGCTCGCTTTGGCATGCTCGTTCCAGACGCTTGTGTATCAGAAAATGATTAATTTTGACTGAAAGTATGCCGCAAAGGTGTTGTATAACTCTAAGAGTTAAGAAAATCGTAGGTGCACATGAGCATTGGCATCTTTGACAGAAATGATATAAGGTTTAAATCTTTCTTGAAACATTTCTGTCATCATATCTGCCACGTTTTTCTTCTGGGGCAAGATTACACGGTCCCCATGAATCGTGTTTTGTGTTAAACTAATTCCATGGAAGACTGCGTGAAGAGAGTACACTCCATATTTTTCACGTGAAAATATCTCTAGGGAGAGCAGGCCAGAGATTACACTCTGGGAGGGAAATGGAGCTCCTAGATCGCGATAACTAAACGCTGCGTAGTTTTCCTAACTGACACCAGCCTTAACATAACCAAGGCGATATTGAGACGAAATGGATCCATCCAAAAACTGGGCTGGCAAAACGCTGAGGAAGCATATTTGCGCGAACTAGTTAAAGTCGCTTTAAGATGGAGGCTTGGCAGCGCTGTCATTTAGTTCCCTACAACTAGGCAAGCTACTGACTGAACTTTCAACACATGCGTTCCCTATAAAGACAAAACATCAAAAAGGGAACTACGAGTCACCATTCATTTTATTTTAGGGACTTCCATTGTTAAGCTCAAAGTTCCTGTGTAGTTAAGGGATAGATTCGCAAGTAGATCTATTTAATTGACCTTTCTGTTATCTAACTCATTACAGGAACACAAAAAAGTCCAAAGGACTTGGAATTGTAGAGTTCATTCCTATCACTTCTTCCCACAAATTTGCGTGCATCAAAATGGGGAATGAATGCTGAGATGCATTTGTCCTCTTGCTGGGTCTCGATACTATGGGATGATCTGTCCCTGGTGTTTTCGATATCACGACTGACGAAAGATTCAAACATAAACTAAGGGGGCACAGATTACCCTACCAAATGGATTGAGCACTTCATATGCATATCCAGGTTCCAATGATGCCTGTAATTTTTTGGCCTAGATGCTATTAATTATAGTTTATTCTAATAATTACAGTTTCCATTTCGATGTCAGTGCGTAAGCAGTGTCGAGTAAAAATCAATACAATGGGATCCGTGCTTGAAAAGGCCAAAGACCCTCCATCGACTATGGCAAAGGAACGGGAGAGTTCGCACTTCCTTCTCCTTTAAGTAAAAAAACAGAATTCCGTTAGGGAAAGCCTGCCACAGGGGAGAGGCTGCAAAAGTTCTTCAAAAAGGCCAGTAACATGATGTGTGCATCGGTTCGTTTTCGAAACCCTGAAGTCGCATCAGCAGGACTTTACACGGTGCATCAAAGTTAGCACGGCGATTAGTACTGTTTAATCCGAACTACTAAGACTGTGGGATCCCTGGCCATTGTTTGGTAACAGAGGTTCTGGGGGTCTCAGTGGCAATCCAAGCGAAACACTAGCGACTATCAGTTTTGCGCTGCTAGTTCACACTCACTGGAAGTGATCTTAAAATGCTGAATTGCTTCGCCGATATACATGGAATGCCAGTCAGTGCAACGATGGGGCAAACATTGTGTAATTATTTATTGTTCTGGCAACGCAAGTACTGGCCAGAAGCTTTTGTCTAGTATCTGTGTTGTCAGTATTATACATGATTACACGATTCTATACTACTCGCTGCGTGTTGGCGGTTTCTGAATATTACGCGGTTATCTGCAGTCGCTGCCGGATTTCAGCTCAAATAGTCATACCAAATTTCGGATCATGCCTGAAAATGTCTGCTCCGATGGTTTAGTCCAAGTTCGCGCATTAATTTCCTCGGAAATTAAACAGAGCGATGTAAATATTGTTGTAGCCCAAAGGGGAGGGCTGGATATATTTGAAGAAAAAGAACCGTATACAAAACGCAATGTACCAATGGGGATTCAGCCCACTGTGACCAAATCGGTAAATCTTTTTCCATTCAGGAACGCTAGCTAACTGTAAGGAAATCGGGCTATTTGCTTCGCGTTGCCATAAACACACTGGATTCAGGGCACATACTTGTGTTGGAGAAAACTCCAACATCGAAGACCCACAAGTTTATCGAGCTAACGTTCTCAGACGAGACATGACTAAATA
The DNA here is from genome assembly GCA_902702965.1 of Spirometra erinaceieuropaei. Taxonomy (NCBI): domain Eukaryota; kingdom Metazoa; phylum Platyhelminthes; class Cestoda; order Diphyllobothriidea; family Diphyllobothriidae; genus Spirometra; species Spirometra erinaceieuropaei. Next base: position 628,842 of record CACRXP010000118.1, read on the forward strand.
CGCACATCATTTTAGGTATCACAAACAATTTGGGAGACAATTGAGAACAGATGCAGCCAATCCTGACCGGATAACCGAATTCAGTGGGTGCCTCCTGGCACGAACTTCAACTACCCATAGAGTCATTCGTCGAACATGGCTAAATCTTAATGGTTTATGTACGTTACTCAAAAGTCGGACGATTGGCTGGTGAAACAGTTCCAAAATTGCACATAACAACGTTATGTCTTTTTCCAATAGCATGCTATATTTCTGGTTATTTTTCCTGGGCTGCCTTTTTTCAATGTAATATAAATGCATATACGCATGTCAATAGGTGGAGGCGAATGCTCGACTTCCAGGTGTACACACGAGAAAAGAAGAAGACTGATCGAGCGCCAGGACTGCTTATTGGTGTTCTGAGCTTCCGAATTAGTGCTCCTTTGCTCAATCAGCTTGTGTTTGTGTATGCGCGATCGAGCATTCGCCCGGTTTGACCTGTATGGTTATAAGGAGAGTTTGGGCACAGGCTGCAATACACTACTTCAGATGGTTCCTTAGGATTTAGTTGATCTTTAATTTTTGTGACCCTTCTGCGCATGCTGGCTTTGAGCTGGTGTGCAATTCCAACACCTAGTTCCACAGCAATGAGCTCGGTCGCTCCTGAAACGTATTTAATATATAGCAGAGAATGCCATATCCTTGTTGGTATTTTTGTCTGCGTTCTTTGCGGACGACCGCATAGGCGGCGACTTATGAATGCCCTCGGATGGCCATTCTGTATATACTGGTTGCGTCTGCCCGAGAACTCTGGCGATAGGATCGCAGAGAATGTGGATACAATTTCTTGTATTCACCTCGACCCTGGCCTTGTATTTCTGCAAACGCCGGTGGCAGTCATCTATGTTTTAAACTGCCTCACGTGTGAAGACCATCTCTCAGTTGCGAGCTACTGAAGTGCATCACGGTGTTTATGAGTTACTGTCTAGTCGTTTGCATCCGGACGACCAAAACAGCAACCTCGCGAAGAATATGTTCTTCTCTGCCACACATTTAGGACGTCTTAGATGCGACCGAGTGTATTGCTGCAGAACTAGGTGTTGGAATTGCACACCGGCCCAAAGCCAGCATGCTCAGAAGGATCACAAAAATTAAAGGCCAACTAAATCCTAAGGAGCCATCCGGGGTAATATATTGCATCTTTTGCCCAAACTGTCCTTATAACCATACAGGTCAAACCGGGCGAATGCTCGATCGCGCATACACGAACACAACCTGTCTGTTCGACGGGACGACGGATTATCGTAGGTGACTGACCACAACTACGAAATTGGTCATGAGTTTAACTTTGCAGCTATCAAGATAATCACCCACGCCGGAAACAAAAAGGGCCAACAATTGATTGTAGCCTGCGTATGAATGAGAACTCGTCCAATCGATGTATCGACCTGGTGTCGGCGTCAGAGCCTAGAGCAGTCACTTTCAGTCCTAAGTCGGTGGTAGATGATTAACTATTGTTTCCTACAGCGATAGCTCACTGCATTGTTACTATCACCTCTGACGATGGACTCCTGCACGAGTTCGCAAGCTCAAAACAACAACAAAACATGGTTCTTGCGCTCAACCAGCCTCCTTTTTACTCCTTTTAGTAGGTGTTTTTTAGTCGAAATAAGGTCAAATAATATAGCTGGAGATAGCAAACTTCGTTCGGTATGCAGATGCTCGGCAGGCCTAAGTAAGTACGTGAAACAGTAAATGTTTTTAGCGTGCCATGAAAATCATTACCTGTTTATCGTTTATGCCAATAAACAGTCGCTGTAGGCCACCACCCATTGTCGATGGGCTGTCATTTCCTTCATCTCTTCCGTATACTTCTAGACACGGCATTTAACTTGATATGCCCAGTAATACATGAGCTGTCCGAATGCTCGGTCTCTAGACATTCTCGTCCTTGGATGGGCAGATGGTAAAATTGCGAGTTCTGTCCCAGGCAAAGGCGCTTTCAGCACTCAAAGTGCACATAACCACTTGGCACGGGTTCTATTTTCTCTTTGCTGTTAATCAACACTTGAGAATGCTGTAAATACATAGTTTTCTCTTTGGCTGAAATATAACAGTTTGACGGCCGTTGCCGACTATGTTCACCGTGTGCCCCCCCCCGCGGAGAAGTGGCGCAGAGACAGTGCCTTAAGTGTGAATTGGTTTATAGTGGTGGCAGACACGCGCTGCATCTACCGCACTCTCTTTCCACACATCGGACACCGGTGTCATGACAAAGTCAAAAAGACCTGAGGAGGACTGGGGAGTAGACGGCTGGCATGGCGTGAGGTTACACATAGACGTGCCACCACACCCCATGTGTGGCATTTGTCGTGGATGCACATCTTCATTAACGCCTGCCGGGCCCTGACTTGGCCTCCATGTTGGCTGCAATATACTGCATCGTAGACGTTGCATGGAGTCTTGTTGACGGGTCATTTCCAATCTTAATGGCCAGCTCTATCCTTAGGGTTTACGCATACAGCTTGTACGCATCGTCCAATCCAAAGACAATTAACAAACTGGCGAAAAACTCAATTGTGTCAGGAACCTCTTCCAACGCGTTCAAAAACACAATGGCGATGACAATGTGAGAAGGAGTAAATGGAACACTTTTACCCTCGATCTGAGACCAATGGCCGCGCGAAGTTCCTGATTCGTAAGTGCCATAAAAATCCTCACTTCATCCAATCTTACTCAACCACAGGTTTACGAAACCCGGTAAGTCCATTCAAACATACAGTGCGCGACCTATCTCATGAAATGCTGGCTGAAATTCTGAAATTCGTCTTCAATTAGGAAGGATTACTTGGTCGCGGTTGTGATACTGATTATCATAAGGCATACTCTTATAACATTTTAGATTTGGCAGGATGTCGGCTTTTAAATGCATTTCTTTTCAATCTCCTGTAGAAAGCGTGCACGGTAAAAAAAATAACTACTTAAGTAGCATGCATTTTTCCTGTTGATTTTCGATGGTCTTGGAAATTCAAATATATTTTATAGAAAACACAAACAAAAATGTGCTTTCTTTTAGTTAATCAATAGAGAATCACATCTGCTTTATATTTTATACTTAAGGAATGAGTATAATGAGGTTATAAAAAAGTTTTCCAATTACCGGAAAATTTGGAGCCTGATCATTCGTTGCATTAGCGCTTAATGATTACACTCTACAAGGTGCATGCGTTCCGCGTAAAGAAAATCCCATATTTTTCTGTGTCATTAAAGAGATATCATACAGGGTCCATAAAATTTTGCAATGGATGCGGACCATGTTGTACATTTCATGAAGAGCAGTGGTAAACGTCCAGGTACGTTGCTATGTGAATGGACATATCGCGGTCTTAAAAAGTCTCATAATTAGAAACTTTTTTAAAACCTAATTATACTCATTCCTTAAGGATAAACTACAAAGAAGACGTTATTCTTTATTGATTAAATAAAAGAAAGCATATTTTTGTTCGTGTTTTCTAGAAAAAATATTTGAATTTCCAAGACCATCGAAAATCAATGGGAAAATGCATGCTACCTAAGTAGTCATTTTTTACCGAGCACCCTTTCTACAGGAGACTGAAAAGAAGTGCATTTAAAAGGCGATATCCTGCCGAGTCTAAAATGTTATTAGGGTATGCCTTAAGATAATCAGTATCACAACCGCGACCAAGTAATCCTTCCTAATCGAAGACGCATTTCAGAATTTTAGCCAACATTTCATGAGATAGGTCACGCACTGTATTTAATATTCCCGATCAGAACCGATAGGACAACGAGCACGTGGCTCAAATGATAGAACGTTGAAGCAAATAACACTTGATGACCAAACTACGCAGATTTGAACTTCAGGTGCCACAAACCTAAGGTTGGGTAAAACTAGCTGACGAGGGCTAACAGACCAAAAATGGCCATCTCGATCCCCTCTGTCTCCGTCGGTAGTCCCTTATCTGAATAAACAACCAGTCACCGTGCTTATGCATCTGCTATTGCTCCATATACAGACCTTGGGCACAACGCGGTGAGCCTCATCGGTGAGTGCACTCAAATGTTTGGGTTTCGTTTACTTTTAACCATTCGGAATATACATATATATGTATATATATAAGTAAATTAGATAGTATTGACAAAGACAAGGACGACTGGAATGGCCATTGCTGGCTTAGTAGTCGTCATCAACCAGTTATACTCAAGCTCAAGTGTGGATCACTTGAGACTCGAACCCGGAATCAAACGATTAATTTCAGAAATCATTCACTGCAGGACATAGAGCTAAGTTTCCGGGACATGACTTTTGAGGGTCAGACTCGACATTTCAGTGAACATTCGAGTCGAAAACAATCAACTACTGTGGAATAACCACGTGATGCCCATTCTACGGACAAGTAGTACTACAAGTAACAAGAAATCTCCATGGCAAAGGTATTATACCGTGCTCCTGGCACAGGTATTAGCTAGAAGCCCAGACGCGTGTTCCACCGATATTCTGCCGTCGTGAGACACAGCTTCGAGGGGTCCGGCTCCACAGTCGGTCTCCTAGCATCCTCTACGCGGTTTCTGGTATACGAACTCCATAGAAGAATCAAGCAAATAATTTGAGATACCAGAAACTGCACGGAGAATGCTGGGGAACGAGTGAGGAGCCGAACCCCTTGCAGCTGTGTCGCACAGCGGCAGAATATCGGCAAAACACCGTCTTGGCTTTTAGCTAATCTCTATGTCAAGAGTACGGTATATTACCTTCACCATGCTGATGTATATGTACATCCAAAGAAAGGGAGACCAAACACCACAAAGCCATTTTGACCTTATAAAAGATCTCTGAGTCTACAAAGAATCACTTGGACATACGTCTAAACTTCGAATATCAAAGTATTACGATAAACAACCTATGCCTGTAGCACGGTAGTGGAATGGCCTTTTACATCAGACAAGGACTATTGGTACTGCACTACTCGCAGCAACTGCTGCTCGTCTTAAACTGGCTGCAAATGCAAAATTACGTATTTATGTTTGAAATTTGTCTGGGAGAGAGAATCTTCCTTATAAAATTTATAGGGCTCAAAATTGAGAAAAATGGCTCTATAAAAGCTATCTTGATTATATTTTTATACTTTTTAGCTCCCTATGTCAATAACCTGGGTAGGCCAATAACCTGGGCATTAAAACACTTCAAAATGATGTTTCGCACCTACTGCTAATTTATCTTTGGATGGTTTATTAGAAATAAGTCGTGACATTTTAATTTTAGTGCGTCTTATAGGCTCTCTTGCTTACCGTTAGGATTTGGTCAGCAGGTGCATTTCCACAGTTCACAAACTCTAATTCCTCAAACGCACCGAGCATAAGTAATTGTTCTCCGTCGCCTGAGTCACTGCAGCCTGGGTTGTGGCTTATTTGCATACGCTGACCAGAGGGTCATTACTCGAGCTTGGGAGGCATCTAAATGACTGCCTTTGAAACAGTCCATCCAACAGCCGAGGAGAAGGTCTTACTCTGCGGCCGCTGGCGTTAGCAACCCCAGCTGTGTCAGTCTTCTATATCAACAGACATCTGGTAGATAAATATTCAAAAAGACTTGCAGATATGATGATGGATATGAATGCTGGGGAATTGCAGGCAAAAATCTTAACATCCACAATGTCCGACGAACTCGAGGAGGTCATCGTAGATATAGCCGTTGATGCCCTTGGCCGATCCACCCTGGAGAGCAGGTGTGCCAGTCATATTAAAAAGAACATGGACCAGAGGTATGGAGCCGCCTGGCACTGCGTTGTTGGGGAAAACTTCGCCGGGTATGTTTAAGATCGAATGAATGTGGTTTGAAATTGGTCTGTTTTTACTCGAGCAGTTCATAGGAGATCGCTTTGATGCTCCCAATTTAAAGAAGGAAACCCCGGCATTCACTTGTATGGAAAATCATTCTCATTTTACTTCTTAATTTTCAAAAAGTTAAGATGCCTTGGTCCTTTTGCGATATTGGTTTAGCAGGAATTATAGTCTATCCAGAAAGTTAAATCCAACATTTTGAACTAATTTTAAATCATTATTCGCAGAATGCACGAGAAGCCGAGGAACACGCAGGCATGAATTTTAACTTGTTCGCACTTCTTAACTATTATAAAGTCGCAAAGTGATGCGACGACAACGATCGGGCGAAGGATTCCAAACATAAGACCAGTCAAAGATGCCTGTCTTACGGGAAAAGGTGGTAATAGGGGTTTTACGGGCAGGGCCTATGTATGCATAGAGAAACGGCAAAATAAGTATAGATAATTGGTAAATTCGTCTTTCCGGCGGAACGGGTTCAATGCATTGACATATAGCGACCGAATTTAGGCAGGACATTTAAAAAAATAAACATTAAGTGTCAACAATTTTTCAACTCTATGAGCTGAGTTCATTGTAGATAACGCACCAGACCATCTACAACGGAGGACCCAACCTTGTACGTTGAAACACCAAACCGAAATAATCCTATCGGGCTAAAACCCACTTAGCTATGCAATGTGGGCATTCGTTGTATGCCACAGATACTTGGGAGCCTTCACCCAATACTTACCGATGCGATTGCTGTCTTATCCTTATCACTGCCGTTCATAAGTGTTTGATGTGTAGAACACACGCGGGTCGTTGATTCAAAGAGTTGTGCGCCTAGTTGAGAAAGCCGCATACCGACTCAGATATCAAAGAAGGCCTTATAGGTCTCCGTCCCTTTGTGGTTCTCACTACCAAAAAGTCCAGCCTTTTGATTGGCGCTGATCTACATACGCAGACCAAAATTCTTAAATACATGAAGGCAGCTAATTAGACTGTAAAGTACTTGAGGAGAGGAACGGTTTTGTAGTCAAAATAAGTCAGTGATTGACATTTAATTTAAAACCGCTGATATTTATTCACCTCCGCGTGGTGTGAAAGATGACATTCTTGCTGGAAGTGTGCTACTCGGCAACACAATTCAATTTCAACGCTTAGCCACTTTCTATTTAGCATTGCTGCGGTCGCAGATTGCTAAGTCCTTTGCAAATGGGATCGTTAGCCGTGTCACAACCTACCGAAACCAATGATGTGTCAACAAGCTCCAGACATAGAAGTGAAGTTGGACTATCATCAGAGAACCCTTGCTGAAATCGTATGCTTTGACTGACAATCTTGAGTTAAAATTCAAAAGCAGCAGAACAACTAAACTATCACTCTAGCTAGCCCTTTGTTGCTTTCTCCTTCGAAATACCTAGTCGGTTTGAGGTTCATCTCGGATTCTTGACAGAATATAAGGTAATTTTTCGGGACACCACGCACAGAGAGCTCGCATCGACTTCGCAATTCATTTATGATATTTTGCTTCTCGCAAGCAATGACGGTATACGTTGTTATGGGAGTGGTGATAACCTACGCATGACTTGAATTTGGCCAAATTTCTGCAGCCTGCGTTGTCAGCTGCCTGTACTCTCACACTGGGTTCTAATTTTTACACTCAACCAGGTCTACTGAAGAGGAGATCAGGTGTAATGGCATAAATACCTCGTCAACTTGTGTCGCATGTGCGCCGTTCCCTCGCTTCAGACCTAAATTAACGCTGATTTATCGACCGCGAGATTTGCTATAGAGTCTGGAGTAGAACCAAGCAACTTCCTCAGCCGTCAAGTTTTATAAACAGGACTTATGATCACCTTCACGTGCCGATGGCCAGAGACATGAAATGACGAGTCTTTCTCGTACAAATTAAACCTAATTGAACAAATTGGAGTGGCTCTCACAACATACATCAGTTGGAGTTTTCGGGGAAAATAGACTTCTATGGCAATATTTGTTTGGATTTTATTACTGAGTGGACGTCCCCTGATGAGTTCGTAACTGGTACGGTAGAAATATCTGCTTGGCTTACTTAGACAACATGCAGCGGGTATTTCAAGGACACCCTTTCGTTTTCATTCATACTGGAGCAGGATCTCTGACGAGCTCGGTGGTTGTAAACCTTGAAAAGTTTTAGATGGCAGTTTGACTACTTTGGAGAGTGTAGTATAGGCCAAACTTATGGTTTATAATCCTCTACAAGACATTTGATGTCCGAGATAAAGAAAAAAGTTTCATTTTTGAGCTTTGATTACCCTTTTAGAAAGCTTGTGCAAGCATTAATTAAACTTCATTTAACTGTTTAGAATGTATTAGGGTTCGACTGAAACACATCGCAGTAAGCTAAGGATGCTCACAGAGTTTTTGCTCTGTGAGGAAAACTCAGATTCCGCCCACCCACTTTCTTTCAGCCACACAGAGAGATTTGGCCTGTCACTCGTGACGACCCATTCAAAAGAATTCCATTAAATAAGCAACCAGGAACCTATAGTCTGAGTAAGTGAAGAGTTTCGGGGCTCACCTAACGTGGTTTGCTTCAGAGAGTTTTGCGCATTATAATCCACTGCATTTCCCAATGGTTACATTAAACCAAAGTATCACTGTTACTGAATACAAGCTAACGAGTAGCAGGAGGCATATGTAAAATTCCCTGTTGCAGTATGTGGGCTGACAATATGGTCGGCGCTGTTGCACCCAGTTTAGGAGGTAGCCAGACGAGTGTGAGACAGGCCAGAGATCAGAGCAAAATACCCGTCAGTTGTTGGGCCCGATCTCGTCTCCAGTTTCCCAGACTCGCTCGTACCGCCAACACACGATGACAAAGAAGGGAGAGGGTATGGTATATCACCCTCAATATCTTCATACTACACTCGATCTGACGTTTGTTGGGCTAACACGGTTATTTATTGTTTGCGTACTGAAATGGTGCCAATTGAAAAGCTGGTAGAATGGACACTTTTAAACGAGAAACCATGACAACACTCACAGCGCGATACATAAATTCACTGAATCCAACTCGGCGTTTCAAGGTATCAGAGTTCATGCGACACGTTTTGTTGGAAGTTAGAAATCAGTACTAAAACCAATCCCCTTTTCAGTCTATTCAGCCCGTCATCCCATTGAAGTACGATGGGTGCGTTGAGATGGAGTGCGTTAGATGTTGGGCGTGTTCCTAGCGTTGCACTCCAAAGCTCACCCAAATTGCCGCAATCTTATTAAATTGTGGCTGAGCTTGTAGAGTGTGAGGTACGAACAGTCGGCTCAAATTATGGGATTGGTAGAAATGCCCTACACATTGCAGCATTAGTCGCTAGATGTTCGGGCACATTGTGGCTCTTAACAAGACAGCTTATTTCTCATAACATAGTGGAAAAAGGCAATTCGTTTTGATCTTATAGGTGAACTATTGGTCATGAATGTCCAACTTAAAAAATTACCACTCCAGCATCTCAGAAGTTTTCCAATATTAAGCGTCAAACACGAATAAACTAGGCAAGCGCTGACCGACTAATTAAATTGCGCATGCTCAAGTGTTCATTATACATGTGTTTTCACAGAAATATAACCATTTGTGTCGCACGATGTATGAAAACAGAAAGGGTCAACAGCTTCGATGTTGCCAACGGAGGTGTTGTGTCCCCCATTCCACGAGTTCCGGGGAATGAATCGTTGCCAACAGCATTTCCGGAAGTGTGTGTTATATTTTCTGAATGCGTAAACATTTATAACAACGTTCACTATTACAATTTAAATTGCGGATATAAAAGCAGGCAAACTAGACTAATTGACCTAACCTAGCCTTATCCACGTGTTTATATATTGGCAACTTTTGTCCCTTTTAAATCTCAATTGTCATCTGTTAACATTAAGGTCGCTAGGCCGTGAGAACAAAATGTCATACATTATGCTCTGTTTCTTCCATTTTTCGTGTACTTTGCCCAAACCATGAGCCGTGTTGCCGTATGGACGAGACTTTGCGAGGCATTTCTATAACATCGACAAACTCGTTGACTCTCAGCGGTTGGATTACTTCTTTTAAGTGTGCTCTTGACTGGCATTCTGTTGTCGCTGAGAAACAGATGCACGACCTTAAGGTCTCGCTCTCTGTTCTGCATCACCACAGAACGGCGAAATCGATGCTAGCGAAAGACTGAACTTGAGCATAACATGACTGACCTATAAAAAGCACAGTTGATAGGCACAGTTTTTTCGCGAGCAGAGAACTGAAGGATGTCTGGAACAGACTCGCAGCTACACCAGGCCAAGATACATAAATCAATGATGCCCGACGATCAGGAAAGAACGGCCGCACAAATTGCTCTCGAGGCCATGCAAATGTACGCCACTGAAAGCGCCGTTGCGAAACAAATTAAACAGGAATTTGATAAACGTTATAATCCCTCGTGGAACTGTATCGTTGGGAAGCATTTTGCTAGGTAGGAAGTGAGCCGGACTTGATGAAATTCGGCATTTCATTATTTTGTTCTTGAATGTCTGGACTATCGCCTTTTTTGCTAAAAGATTTAAATAATTTCATAATGAGACCTTGGTCATTTGATAGTTTGCTGCTTATGACTGACCAACTAAGGGATTGTATTAATCAAAGATCTGCACAAAGTGTTAAATAGGTATTTTGTTGAATGTCTTTTGATTTACGTAAATTCATGCAGTTTCCCACAAGTTATTAGTATACGATGACATTAGCAAGAGGTTATAGTAACTACAGGTGCTAAACTGCGTAGTTTTGAAATTCACATTCAAAAGAATATACAAGCTCTGATGTGAAATTTTAGTAGACTTTAATATTCGCCATTTTAAAAACTCCGACTTAGAAGTCGGTTTAACCAGTTTTTGCTGCACTTCCTGTGTGAGAGCGAAGACATGCAATTTTTTCAATTATTATACCTCAGGGGGGACTTTTCCCACATGAAGGCCAATGCAAAGCATTTTAGTCCTTCTCGCTCCCGTTAACTTGCTTCAAAAGTTTCTCAAAAACCGGGAAGGTTGTCCTTAAAATTAATTTATAAGTAGATTTTTGAAACTCGTAAGCTTATAATTTATTCTCTTTGGTTAAGGCATGTTTTTAAAACAGGAGTTACTTTAAAATAAAACTCGTGATAATCAAAAGAGTATGGGCGTGGACTGTTCGTCTTCTTCCGCTTACAGGAACAAAGG
>CACRXP010000118.1:639940-652129 GCA_902702965.1 Spirometra erinaceieuropaei
TCATGCCTGGTTTCTGTTAAGCTGGGACGAATATTTATCCTAAAACGACCTAACTTTTGGCTTACTGCTTGTCTTCATTCATATTTAACCTTGCATGTGATCAAGTAGAACATTTTTGGATAAAAAGTAGGTAAGATATGATCATGATGCCGCACCTGATGGACACAATACTGTTGGGGTTGGGATTAGGGCAACTATTTCTAAACCACTCATAGTACAACCGCACATTCTCAATGACTTTTCTTTTGCATACAATTACCTGAACTCGTCGTCTGTGCGTTCCTTGGCCTCACCTGTAAAGACCACTATTACCAGCGGTCTAAAACTACAGGTGTCTGGGGTTTATTTACTTCAGGTGGGGCTACATAACCACATCTGACCAAAACTTAAACATTTCATTTCCTCACGTATATTTGTTTGAATATATGCTGTTTGTAATCAATACTTTTTTGTTCAGTTACGTAACGCACGAAAAGCAGAATTATATTCACTTCACACTCGGCAACGCGACCATTCTTCTCTTCAAAACCACTCCAGCTTCTTAGATCTTCGGGAGTCTCCGGCAGATTCTAGTCAAGCATTCAGACGTTTGGACGCGCCCAGTCTGCTTCTCAGCAGACAATCAGTCTTGGATATGAGGCATTCACAAGCTGTCTTAATTACTATGCTCTAAGCACTTTTCTTAAAATGTTTTATTAAATACTTTTTTAAAAGGCAGTTTTTTTAATCTATCACCGCGGGGACGGCAAACTTTCGTCACATCAAAAATGCGACTTAATGTGCTTGTGGACGCCATCAGAATCAGAGTTACAAGATCGACAGCTACTCAAATAATGCGATCAACTTTCTAATCATTTATATCGGATACGTCGCAATAAAACTGACTCGTTCGTCTTCCGAACAAGACGCAACCATATAACGCCAAATATTGCTCTCAGGCAATGCACTCTGACGCAGTATTGGGTCAGAACTGGGTTGTGTTCTTACTGAATTATTCATTTTGTGCCATGGCTATACCTAAAGTAAAATAACTAACTTTCAAGACTGGATTCAAATAATGCAGTTCGGCAAGTGATCACATTAACTACTTCAGAACCAAGTAAATGCGGTTGCACAATTAGAACACTTTTAAATGTGCTGTTCACCGTTTACACAAAACTCCAGTCGTTATTATTTGAGTTTCTGGGCTCTGTACCATGCTACGCAAAGGAATAAAAATGCGGGACTTTTCCATAAATTTCCTATTGGACTAGCTCTCAGAGAACAATAATCGCAAAGAGCTTTTCACCCCAGACGCGACCAAGTCCGTCCATATATTATGGGTCCAGAGTTGTTAGGCAGCAGTTGACCATTGTGGCTCAAAATCTTCTTAATGTGACCTGCATCTTTTGATCACGGGCTATTCTTTTGGTAGGAGACAAATAGTTCCAGGTGAACGAAACTGGCTGTAACTTCATATTCTATTTTCTTAAAGAAAAATGTGGATTGCCGTAAATAATGTAAACCTAAGGTTAATATTCGTCAGATCAATGGTTAGGAACACGTATTGTTATAGTAGGAAATCCAGCGTTTAACATGTAATTGTTTACTTAACCAATTCACGTATTCGTTACTGAAATGTTTGGTTACATGCGTCAAGAACCCAAGTCTTTCGTCTTCTGACTTAACATTCACATTATAGTAAACCTTTTGTGCCAAATCTTGTCTTCTTACCTTCCGGAAAAATGTTTACAGATTCAATTCCCAATGATCGCATGCGAGAGAGGAAAGGTTTCAAAGTGAAAATGCGAAAAAGAATATTGGCTCACGGAAACAGTCGTATTAAGTGGAGGACTGTTGAACAAGCTATTTTTGCTACTCAATATCGAATCCAGTGCAGCACACGTTTTCAAACTGCTGAAACAATCCGTAACTCACAAGCCCATCAAAGAGCTGACTGCGTATATCCCTTTGATCTTTTCGTCGTGAACAGGCACAACGGGCACCAGAGGAACTAGTGGTGGCCAGACGAGCAGCCGCAGAACGTTTGGATGAGTAGCCTACACGTAGAAAGAACCTTTGAGGTGGTCTGTTGGTTGATGTAATCTCTCGAACCAGACGTGGCCACAAACTCCAGGTTACAATGGGTATCTCTGTGAGGCAAATTGGAGATTCACTGCCGTTTGAGGAACCCTCGGCAAAAGCATAGGAAGTCTACTCTGACTGTGATTACTAGAATTACGCCAAAAGCCGAAGGAAGACTGCTGAGACCTCAGTGGACACAAGTTCGGGACATAGAAACCAGACCAAGCCCTTAACTTGTGGGGCATACAATTAAAAATCACAGGCGCCTACGACTATCTAGGAGTTGGCAACGTAAGGTGGGTGGTCCGATGTTAGAAGGACTCATGCCTAAAGCGTGGTTTTCAGACGCCAGTTTGATCAAGGGGCACATAGATCTTGCCACCTACTTTCCAAATTTTGCTAAAATTTCCAATGGAAACGAAGACAGGATGATCGCGGCAGACTTAACGGGAACAAGACGGAGATTAATGAGAACTGAACCCCCATCCTCTTCAACAAGCAGCAAAGCCACCGTACAGCCTCAGCCACCCTCCATCCACGTGCCGAATCACAACGGAGGCAATTTCCCACCAGCACTACTAAACTAGCCAGGCGAGTTGAACATACAAGATAGCGAAGTGAAAGCGCTAACTGATAGACATAGGGCCGACTAAACTGGTGAAGTTAATTTCGATTCTTGTCCTGCATGGGTTTTTATAATGGGCCACAGACTAAGACGTCTTAAGTGACACCAAGTTTATAAAATGCCCTCAATGGCTTTTTATTTTGCGAATTATCTCACATTATAGCTTCGGTCAGTTGCTGGAAATAACGATCCTAGATAGGGCAAGATAATAAGGCGCCCTTATTGCAAGTGGCCATTCGCTAAATTCCACGGTGGGGGTTAGGGTTAGTGCTTGGATCGGGGTGATTGTTAGGCCTAATGTTAGGAGGGTTAGGATCAGGGCTATGATCGGGGGGTAGGAGTTATGTTTTCTTTTAAATTTAGAGTTAAATTTGGGACAGGCGGATAGTTACCTCCTAGAATATGGCGCAAGGCGGCCGGTAGTACGAAAGGTCCGCTATTTCGTGTCCAACCGAAATCGAAAACAACTTTATTACCAGCCGCACCAATTTTCAGGCTGTTCTATTTGTTAGTAACATAATTTTCATTTCAAACTTTGACCAAGTTAAAAAGGATAAAGATTAAATGATAAAACTTTACTAAAAGAATCGCCCCCTGAAGTATTCCATGATGAAGTCTGATACCACAGTTGCAATAACAGGCATACCATTTCTGAGGGTGATTGTTATTATACTTCGGTAAAGTTGCTGTTCGCCTTCTGGTGACGGATAAGGTGGACCGAATCTCAGAGCACCCCTGAAGTGCCAGCGCTGCCGTGCGGTTTTCAGAGTCCTCATGTGATTGCCTAAGCCAGTTTTATAGTTTTTAGTTATGAAAGTTTCAAAATAATGTGGATCCCGAAAGTTTTTATCGTTGTCGTTATTAATCGACGTACTTTTCCGCAGGCAACTGTGCAAACTCGCCCAAACATAAATTTCAATCGATGGAGTAAATGAGTGTCCATTTTGGAGATCTTGGAGAAGCCTCCTTCTAGTCAAATTAATAACCTTTAATGGATTGTCATTTTTAAATGTGCTCCGCTGGGGTATGTCATAGATGAATGCCGCGCTTTCAATTGTTTTCCAAAGTAGCTTCAAAGAATTGTCTAAAATATGCTGTCTGTCCACGCAATTACCAGGCTTATGCTGCACATTTTCCACTACAAGCAGATAACATACTTCCTCTATTTTATGACCGTAATCGTTGTGTTCGATTACTCCAAAGTCGCATCCCGTAGTAATAAATGCACTATAATGTGGTTATTTAAATATGAAGATGTTTTTAAAGAGGCTGACTCAGACCACGTTCTGTTACCAAATTACTCGGGTATAGAGAACAAATTGCTCAAAAGAAGCACTTTAGTTAACATGCAGTAGTTAACTTGACCGGGACATGGCTGACCACTTTGCGATTAATTCTGCAGCATTTGTATGCCCAGAATGTATAAGTGTGACAAAACTCGAGAATGCCCGCCGACGCTAGCGCTGGGCTTTGCGGCATGGAAGTGCATGTATTGGCTAGCCACCACTTTTGAGGCGAGGGTACCGCCTGTCGTCCGGCAGTTACCATGCGTACCAGAATCATGAATATGGAAGACCGACTGGACGCAGATGAGCTATCAGGTGAAGTTCATCAAATTCCATCTTATGACTGCACCCCCTCCCTCAGTATGTAGACGAGACGGGACTATGAATGATCAGGCGAATACTCGAGCACAAGCGGGTAGTTCGGAGAAGTGACCAGCTCTCCTGCTTCTATACGCACACCATGGAGGACGTCCACGACTCTGGCTTCGCGAGCACTCTGACAATGGCGTGTGCCGGCGATTAGACGAGGCGGGAACTGATAGCGGTCTGGGAGTCCGAAGCTCATCAACAAACACGCTTACATGCTCTTTCTTGCTATCACGTTATATACTCACGCGACCAAGAGGCATGGTCGAGTTCTCACTCACCACGCCGTGCGACCATTGTGAGACAGATGGCGCGATCCCGGGCCAATCAAGAATACTACCACCTCCTCATCCTTCTCCACCCCTCCCTTATTGTTTGAATACAAAACTGGTCACTTTTCATGGCGCTCTCAGAGTCACTGATACTGGATTTTATTACGAGTCTAAAATCGCAGGCTAATACATCATTTTCTGCGAAACTAGGACCTGGGGTTCGATTATTCGACAGAGAACGTCTTTTGTGCAGCTAAACACATCTGGTCCTTCTATAGCCTAATCGAGTGTAATAACATTGAATAGGCACGCCATGGCCGCTTTCATTAAGTCTTATTCACTAGTCACTGTTATAACCGAGTTGTGACCACTGTGTCAGACGCATCAGTGTGAAATCTCCTATCCCAGTTGTGCGCCATTTTATGTCAACGTGAAGTAACCACCCATTGCGACCAGGCATTTCGTGTAAACAATAAATCAACAAAGTGACTCCGCGCCCTGACCACATTTTGATGGATCTAGGGAGCATTTGCGAGTTTAACTTTTATCCTCCTTGACAGCCGACTAAGGCAGTACTGGACGCCAGACGTTTGTTCGATGGTAAAATATGCACTGAAGAGGCGAACTTGAAATTGAATAAGAACCGGCATCACAGCTAAAAGGATGCAGCTGGTTTGCAGAGAAACCCGACGTAATCTAGCGTCTTGGCAGTCTTCCTGTGTGTGCGGTCAGTAGATTTTGACCAACGTTTCACGTTATCTGAGTAACCAAGAAGCTTGCAAGGCTTTATGGTAGAAAAAACCCTAATGTGTAAAAATAACCTGTTTTCTTTTCATAGGTAATGAATGCATAGGATACCCCTTCCACTGACATTTATAATTGATTGCCTTCTCTAAAAGTATAGGTGCTTTATTCACGGGCTGCCTTCAATAAATAAAATTTTTATTCCGTCCGTTTACATCTTCCCAGACCAGCACACTGCGAAAGCACGACAGTCACGATGGCTAGAAATGAACATGATCGAAGTGGCTGACCAGGAAAAAACACGATCCTACGATCATCACACACCCCGTGGTACCTAAACGTAGACAAACAGACTTAACAGTGAACTCGGATATCCCATCAAAGATGCAGACCACCGAACCCACATTAATTAAGAATCATTAAGTCCTGGTCTTCTGCCTGGTAGAGAATCCTGTTGTACCGTCAGTTTTTAGTCTTCCGGGTCGCGATTACTAGCGCGTCCTAGTAGGCAAAGGCACATCAGACTATCCATAATATGGTACATGTTCAAACTCGCATGCACACACTCTATTGCACATCTGGTGTGTTTTGAGCACTTTCCAAAATTGCACAAGTCTTCTGCAAACGCAATTTTTAATCAAAGAAGACGAATACAGCCATCTCTGAGACCATTTTTTATTGTTCCGACGTTTTGAACTCTAACGCAAGTCCATCAACGGCAATAACCTTTAGCCGTGTTAGTAAATTTTAATTCTGCATGGTCACTTCAATCGCTTTTTCGACTTTGCCACTCAGTTTGTTGTCTGCAGCAGAATGTGCATGAAACATGGACCCGCAGGTACAGGGGACATCTACTCCATGAGGACGTCAAATCGCCAAGACACTGGGCTGACGTCGTGTTCTCTACCGGCAAGCTACTAAAGTCAGGTCTCCCAGATATACACTCTTCCAATGTCGACTGCTGATTTAGTGAACTTTAGGCCAGGTTGGATTCAGTAAAAATGTGAGCTAAATCCTACGTCCTTTGGAACAGGACCCTATAAATTATATCTAAAAAGTGTTACAACCACCGAATATTTTCTGTGTATAGTAAACCAACATTTTGATTCCCATACGTTTATTCTCTCCACAAAAATAATGAACCTCACTGAGCAATCGCCCCTTACTCGTTGTTGAACCGTACTGTCAATGCTTCCTTGTGTCAGTCAAAGCTACGCGTGTAACTTTGACAGTTTTGCTTCAGTCGTCGGTATCTATCTGGTGCCTGTGGCCAAGCAACTGGAGGACACTAGTAATAGCCTACAGCATAACAGACGTATGCTGGTCTTGAATCACACTGCAGATCGGTCAGTATAGTGCGATCCACAGGAAGGGAGCGACAAGCATACTGCTTGGTTTGGACAATATATCAACTCTTCCGTCTTCCAAGGTGGAGGAACCGGATTCCGGTAGACAGACTCCCTTTCTTGAAGTCGCAAGGCGCACAATAAAGCGTGTCCTCGATTATAGTTTGTCCTGCTTTTTCAATACATTTGCTGCTTACTGGATCTTATTTCAATAAAACCCATATTTTATCGGGTCTGCAGAGTGTGCATGCAGGAAGTTCTTTGTTACTGCCTTTTATTTTTCCGAGAAATTAATTGCTAATCTGGAGTCAATCAGTCTACTTGAGACCTATAACCTCAAAGTGAAATTCGATATGGATATTTAGACCGAAAGGAGTTCTCCGGTACAGGACTTCCGAGCTCGGCTTAAGATCGATCTAATTTATTGCGGGCTGCATTGCCTGTGTTGATTTCTGTTTGGAGAGCAAGCAGGGAATTTTATTAGGCTTCGACTTGGTTATTGTTGTCCGCAAGGGCTGAAGTGAAGCCAAAAGGTGGAACGCAGTGACGTCCAGGAGAGCATGCAGTCCGCCACGCACAAGAATACTACCTGACGTCCTCGCACAACAACTACGTTCATTTGCAGTCACATTCTCACTTATCAGCATCCTTCAAGCAATAGTCGGTGATTCTGTCTCGAAGGTCTGATAGAACAATGCGGTCTGCCGCATGTCGTGCTCTGTCGCTTAAATGCTGGTTTTCTCATGCAATCCCGTTCCCGTAACTTAATGCGGCCGTACGTTTTTTAGCGTGTCTTGGAGATTACTGGCATGACTCGCTTGGAACAAAAGCATACTGGGATGGCCTGGTTATGGAACGCACAGCGGAGGTTAGTTTGCTTCAAATTCCGCAGTCTAGAACCCACGCAGGTTGCTTTGCCGTAGCGGACGGTCAATAATCGGAAAGTGTCCACAATACGAGCAAATAAAAATGGCATAACTATTTCTGTCGTATCTAATTTCGTTAATCACCCGACTTCAAGTTGGTAAGATCCACGGCACAATGCTCAATACACTATATGCGTTTCGAAATCAGGTCAACATTGACCATCAGTACTTATTTCAAAAAACCATTTTTTGCCTGTTCGCCTTTTAGTCGAATTTCCGTTTTTACGTCTGCCTTTAACTAGCATTATCAAAAGAATCAGCGTCTTTCTAGACATTCATTATCGACTCTGTCATAACATCTTTTCCGAATGAAATCGTTCTAGTTTCCATTGCTCGACCAGAAAACTCTTTAAAGAAGGAAGACTTCTACCCGCATGCCTCACCTCAACTGTGAATTTAGACGACCGAGAGATTAAATTCTATGCATTCGCGATAGCATGGGTCGGTAGTTGTATGTGTCTATATTGCCTAAGCATTGGTTTTTTACTTCATTCTTGCCATTGGGCTCTGAACTAGATATTCAACGACTGAAGAAGCAGTTAAGTTAATACGATCTGCTCTTACTCCCTATCTGTATGCGACATCCACTCCCGACAACTGTCTGATCCTTCTAATGTGATCCTACTTCGAATTCCAAGTTTTATTGTATGAGATGTGATCTGGCTCACATCTGTGGGAAGATTGAACTGCTGCCTTGCTGTTACTATTATTTAGTTGACAGTGCTTTTATTTTGACGAACGTGCACATTGCTTTAGGGATATGCTTATATCAGTAGCAGTAAAAATCCCATCCTTAGGTGGCATGTCAAAAGAGGAAAGGGCCTTCCCCAGCAGGTGATCTATTCAAGGTCTGGCCTCTCGAACACTGAGTTCGGTTGCCCATCTTCAGAGACTGGAGATTCTTGGCACAGTTCTCATCGTGTGGCGTACTCTGCCTGATGCATAGGCCGCCAATACCGACTGTGGGGCTCAGTCGTACCCCCACTTCACCGTGACTTGTGTGGTCCTTCCTCTGTTGACCGCAGTTTTAAGTAGAAGTCTCGATTGTTTTACGGTGAAGACGGGTAACCAAAATCACTGCTCGAAGTGTCAAACCGCAAATAAACCTCTTCTGATGGAAACCCCGTTTTTTACACATGCATGTCTACTTCAAATTTCACTTCCTATAAACCTTAACCCCGTATGTTTACTATGACCCTGTCATTGCTAAAAGACCCCGTTTTATGCTACTGGGAAGCGGATCGGCCGCAAAACAGTTGTTGGTCAGATTCCATGTGTTTGTGATTGCAAAATTGTGATCCAACTTAAATTCGCCGTTTAAAACCAGGGCAGTCTTTCAGGGAAGTCTAAGTCCTTCCAGTTTTGTTCTCCTTGACGGCATTTCAGCTTCTGTGAATCGGAAATACATCATAATTCAATGGTCGTTGCCGCAGGTGTCCACCATGTGCTTCACAAAAAAGAAGGAGCAGGGACAGTGACTTGGGCGTGAGCTAATTTAGAACGACAGTAGACTTCGTTCCATTTGCCGAACTCTTTCCTCCTACCCTAACTTGATCGGTGTCAAGAGAGGGTTAAGAAGACAGTAGGTGTGAGAGATCGTAGGTTACTGGCACGGCGAAAATTCGCACCTAGACGTACCCCAAAGTCCCTGGCCCACAACGGGCTCTGACCAAACAACAGTAACAAAGGGTAGCCGGATCCAAATTGGCGTGGCGTGAGCCCCAAAATGGGTGTGCCGCCACACATCAAATGTTGCATTTGTTATGGGAAATACATACTGGAATCTGCGAACACCGATATGATTTGTTTCCCATAGCAAACATGTTTCGACTAGAATGTCTGAAATAGCGATTAGCGAGCACTCGGCGGACTCCGACACAATCCAACTAATACAGTAGGTGTGCTAATTCATGAAATGTCAACCGAAATTCCGAAAGGCGTTTTCGTTTCACGGGGACTAATTAAGTAGAATTTAAGAACTAATCATCAATCAGTATAATTCTATAATAATTCAGTTACCCCATGAAAAACATGATAACAATATTTATTCTTCTTCTCATTCGGTAGAAAATTACGTCGTCTTCCAATTGTATACTCGCAGGGAGGATATAATTCGGTTTTAAAAAAGTTTCTAATTATGAGATTTTCTAATACCGTGAAATGGCTGTTCATAAAAATCCTGCTTTTGCATTTACCAATGTGGCTCTTAAAGTTAGCAACATGGTTCACATCCGCTGCTGAATGTTATAAACTCCATATGGTGTCCACGTAATACCGCAGGGAAAGGTATGGTTTTCCATACTCGGAAAATATGATTTGCGGTTTGCAAACCCCGAATGCGAGTGTAACGGCAGGTCAGGTTCAAAATTATTCGGGAATTGGAAGAGTTTTTGAAAACCGAATTATATCCTTCCTTCGAGTTTACAATTGGAAGAAGACGTAATTTCCTACCGAATGAGTAAAAGAATTAATAGTTTTATCACGTTTTCCATGAAATATAATTGAATTTTTTAGGGCACTGAAAATTAATGAGAAAAATGCATGCTACTTAAGCAGTCATTTGTAGAGTTCGGTTTTTGCATGCTGCCAGAAAGAAGTTCATTCGAAAGCCGGCATTCTGTGGTAACTGAATTATTATATAATTATACTGCTTGATGATTAGTTCTCAAATTCTACTTAAATTGTCCTCTTGAAACGAAAACGCCTTTCGGAATTTCGGTTGACATTTCATGCTTTAGCCCACCTACTGCAATAAGAGGGACAATCTGATGGAGATAAAAGAAATACTGAGGTCTTAAACGTTCAGGTTTAGGCAAAAAAGACTGGTCGTGCACCCGAACAGTTCGTTTGTTGTTTTGAACTTCCGAACTCGTGTAGGGATCCATCGTCTGAGATATTAGCAACAACCGAACAAGCGATAATTATAGGGTGTACTAACCAATCATCGATCGATAACTTAATATTGGAGGTGACTGCGCAGGGTTCCGTAACTCGGCGCCGAACCGACAAATCAATGGACTGAGTTTACGCTCAATTAAATTTCTGTCTTGCCCGTTTCCTGCGTAGGCGATTATCTTGGTGGCTGCAAAGTTAACCTCATGACCCACTTCGTAGGTGCGGGCAGTCGCTTGTGACAATGCGCCTCCTCGTCGCACAGCCAGTTTATGCTTGTGTACGCCCGATCTTAGCATGCGTCTGGTCTGGCCTGTGTATTTACAAGGACAGTTTTGGTATGGGATGCGACACACTACTCCAGGTTGCTCCATGGGATTTATTCGGTCTTTACTTTTCATGACCTCGCTGCGAATGGTGGCTTTCGGCCGGTGTGCAATCCCAACCCCTAGTTCCGCAGCGATGAGCTCGGTCGCTCCTGAAACGTATTCAATGTATAGCAGAAAATGTCATATCTTTGTTGGTATTTTTGTCTGGGTCCTCTGCAGACGACCGCGTACGCAGCGACTTATAAATGCATTTGGGCAGTCATTCTGTATACACTGGTTGCAGAGATAACGGGGCTCAGATGCTCTTTCCTCCGCTTTGCTGCAATGGGTCTGGGACCGTTTGAAGAACTTCAGCTCATTTACCCCTGACCTGCCGTTATCGGATATGCTAGGACTTCAGTCCTTGCTGACGTTCTCTAAGAATGTCCTCTTAAAATATATATTTAGACCAAAAGTAAACTTCTTAACTCTGACGCTGAGCTCTTTTCCTTTATAACTGCCTTCATGGTAAAGCAGCACATTTTCGACTGCACAAATTCTCATCTCTATTATTACCCAAACAAAGTAAGACCGGATTTGTTGACTTTATATAAACCAGTACACCGACACTTTTCAGTTTATTTTAATTCGATGACTCCACAGATGCTCATCTGTGACGAGGGTTGGACCTGTTGTGGACAGCCACAGTGGCTACGTCGCGCCTCTCGCTAGCGCCGCTTAGCCGCTACAGACCGGTTCATTGTTTTACTTCTTCAGGTCTAGATGTCAGGTTTTGGTATCTCAAACGTAAACCGCGGGCAAATGTAAACTTTTCACGGATCTCTCAGTTATCCATATTCGAAATGCGAAGCCATCTCATTATTCCCCAAAAGATTACTTTGCGCGGTTTATCCTTTCCTATTTACTAGTTTACACAGAAGAAAAATAGATGAAAATATTTTGCTTTTACCAACTTATGAGAGGTTCCGAGGGGAGTCCGAAGCTGTCGTGTTTATGTTGCTCATTATCAACATTCTACTTAACTAAATGCCAGTACTTGACCTTAAGATACCCCATACTCATGAAAACCCCACTTAGGTCTCGCGTGAATGCACTAGAGGTAACCACTTATCTGTGTTAGTGGAAGCCATCAACGCCTTAGATGAAACAGAAGTCAGCTTGACTACATACAGGGCAAATTTATTTCTTGTTGATATTAGTTGTACATATAATATATAACTCTTAGGAGGTGCAACTCGATGTCTAACCAGATTTGAAGAGCAGGATGGCGACTTGACCCATGTAGAAGTAGATGAAGTGCTTGGACTCGTGCGTGACGTAGCTGTGGGAATAAATGAAA
>CACRXP010000118.1:660509-689825 GCA_902702965.1 Spirometra erinaceieuropaei
CCAGCATGATAAATCGCACGCAATGATTACCGTTGATGCAGACTGATTGAGAAAAGACCCAAGAAGATTACGGCGCTCTTAATTCAAATGAGAAATGATGAATTCCAGATTGTACGACCCACAAGAAATGCACTCACTGATTCGAAGATATTTATTCACCTGATTTTTCTAACTCAACATTATTAGCAGAACAGTTAGATTTTTGATTACAAGCGGACTGTGACATCTCCAGAATCTGGTTTCCAATGCGCATTAACTAAATTCCATCAACTCCGTTCCCATTTTTCTGTTTCTGATCCTCCTGATAAGACCAAATACACCTTCATAAAGTCGAACAAAAAACGGTCTTCCCTATAGTT
Source organism: Spirometra erinaceieuropaei (assembly GCA_902702965.1). Classification (NCBI taxonomy): domain Eukaryota; kingdom Metazoa; phylum Platyhelminthes; class Cestoda; order Diphyllobothriidea; family Diphyllobothriidae; genus Spirometra; species Spirometra erinaceieuropaei. The sequence continues at coordinate 660,869 of CACRXP010000118.1, forward strand.
AGATATATCTCTCCTCACGGTCAATATTACTCGTCTGTTGATTCTTTTCTATACCTCTCCCTACTGGTTTTTTAGGAAGTAAAAAGCGCTAACTTTAAATCCGAGGGCCTCCTTACTAGTTCATTTTTTACCTGCCCCCTCCTCTGCGTACTTACACAGTTAACAAGAGAAAGCGTGTAACATGTTCAAATAAATCGTAATTAGTCAACCTCTACAGTGTCAAAACATTGTGAATGAAACTGCTGAAGTTAAAATGCGATCGTACTGGGAGAAATCTGTGTGTGCATGATTGAAGTGTAGATTTAAATTGGCATGAAAGTGCGATAGGTTTGGAACTTTTCCTACTGACTTGTCTCCAGTAAGCTCTATTTCCTGTAGAACACGTTGTACATGCAAATGCAAATGTACAGATATCTTATTTTTAGCCCAATGTGCTAAATTAGTTCCGTAGGTCCGTCTTCAGTAAAACATTTTCAGTCATTTTCCAGAAGACCAAAGTCTTTGTAGAGTTTGGTATCTTAATAATTAGATTTTACCACGAAAGCTGTAGAGTTTGTACATAATGCAACCTTATTATTGCACTTCAACGTCCTTTTATGAAAAAGCTTTTCAGTTCTACCTAAATTTCGGTTGAAATTTGCAAAGCCAGATAATATAAGGAATCATTTTGCCTTATGATAGCTCCTACTTCTAGGGTTTTGGTGGAGGGTTCTAATTGTCACACCTCATCAATTATGCATATCAGCTCTCACCCGCCTATCCCCTGTATTTATCGAGGCTATTTTCTTTTCTTTGAGACATCGCACTTTCTGCAGATGCATAACTGATTTTTATGAGATAAGGAGGATTTCCCACATCCTATTTGCTGCATCCATTGAGTGGAATGGGAAGGATAGCACCTTGATTCGGTATTGTAACTTCAGTTCTTGAGATCATATAACATTTAACCAAGTACATTTCGGTAATTAAGAGTCCTGTGAAAATCAGGGCAAGGCAGACTTACAGTAGATGTGCTAACGCATGAAATGTCAACCAAAATTTCCAAATGCGTTCTCGTTTCGAAAAGATAAATTAAGTAATGTTGTAAAACTGATCATGATGCAGCATAAATCTCTAATGATCCACTTACCTCAGGGTGTCGGCTTTCGCAAGAACTTATTTTCGGCTGCATGCAAGATCTATACTCTGCAAAAAATGACTACTTAAGTAGCATGCAAGTTTCTCATTGATTTTCGATGCCCTTGAAAATTCAATTATATTTCATGGAAAACATGCATAAAAGTATTCATCCTTTTACTTATTCGGTAGAAAATTACGTCTTTTTCCAATTTCCTACTCAAAGGAAGAGTATAATTCGGTTTTAAAAAACTTTTCTAATTCCAGAATAATTGTGAACCCGACCTGCTGTTACACTTGCATTCAGGGTTTCAAAACTACAAGTTGTATATTTTCCGTGTACGGAAAACCATGCATTTCTCTGCGGTGTTAAGAGGAGATCATATGAGGTTCATAAAATTAAGCAGTGGATTTGAGCAATATTGTTAACTTTACAAGTTACATTCGTAAATGCAGATACATGACGTTTCATGAACGACCATTTAACGGTATTAAAAAATCTCACAATTAAAAACTTTTTAAAACCGAATTATACTCTTCCTTTGAGTAGGAAATTGGAAAAAGACGTGATTTTCTACCGAATAAGTAAAAGGATGAATACTTTTATGCATGTTTTCCATGAAATATAATTGAATTTTCAAGGGCATCGAAAATCAATGAGAAACTTGCATGCTACTTAAGTAGTCATTTTTTGCAGAGTATAGATCTTGCATGCAGCCGAAAATAAGTTCTTGCGAAAGCCGACACCCTGAGGTAAGTGGATCATTAGAGATTTATGCTGCATCATGATCAGTTTTACAACATTACTTAATTTATCTTTTCGAAACGAGAACGCATTTGGAAATTTTGGTTGACATTTCATGAGTTAGCACATCTACTGTATGTGGCCCTCTAAGAAGGACATGGAGATAGGAATGTTCCGCCAAGTAATAAAAGCGGACCTGCGCACAATTCTTGAAATGGCAAACATTCCCGTGTTCTAACCCACACCACTAACCATAATACAAAACTAAACAATTGCCCTAATCTTCACCCTAATTTTACCCTAAACCTTAACTCTGCAGTTAACACTGGACTCTACCTTAACTCTAAACTTCATCCTGACTGGCCTTCCCATTACCTTTAAGTCTGACCTTAAACCTACACCTTAAATTAACTCTAACCCTAGCGTTAGACCTAACCCTAATTTAGCTGGAAGTTGGCTCAAAGTCCCCGTATCACAGGTTTTTCCAGTTCTCATGTCCTGTCTTACAGGAATCAGAAAGTGCGTATTTGCACTGGTTCTGTGGAACCTGCGTGCAGGGGGATATAATCAGGTTGCTGACTAAAGGAAGAATATGCGAAGTTGCTGGCCTAATGAACCCGTTCAAATCAGTAACCTTTTCTGTTTAGGCGTCAAGCGGATTACAAAAATGTGCTTCCAATGCGCATAGACAAGGTGTAATCAAGCCAGCGCCTGGTCAGGCTTAGGATACCTTTCGTAGTGGAGAGACTGGTTACTGGATGTTTGTGCAGCAGGGGAAGTTCATTCAGCTGCAGTCTCGCGTTTAAATCAAACAAACACGCAGGCAGCTACGTCCTATCGGGTATTTCCTCAAAGACATAGGAGTGCAAAGATGCATGCTAACATCGGTCGTAGCTTAACTTAGGAAAAGCATGCTAAATACCGAAGTAGAATGGTTTTATGTACATAGTGCGCCTCCGCTAGACCTTGCGAAACCATGGGTAGACAAGGCCTTCGAAGGTAGGAAGGCGGACAATGCGACTTCGAAGATACTCCATATCAGTTTAATTAATATTAAGTCCCTAAGGCACATTCATCGCACAAATAAGCATAAGGAGACAGTAGGACTTAAATCCCACCGTCCCTTATGTCTCCTGCCCAGCAACAGCTCGCGAGGTCCCTAAGACATTTCACCTGCCAGCCGTCTTCCGACAGCAGAAAGGTCCACTCAGTGCGTTTAGGAATTAGCCGAGAACGGTGTCAAAATACTGTGAATTTTTTTATCCGATCCAAGTCAGCCAAAAACGGTCGTGCGACTCCTAAACGCTATATTCCCCACCCTGCGCTGGTCCGGTCTGCCAGTCTCTCCCTACAGAACTGCTTACCCGAGGAAAGCACTAATAAACCGACGTTCCTAATAAAGATATCAGCTTATTTTCCTACTCACAAAAACATGCAACACTAGAAAAAAATTCGCATAGCCCAATCATTTTCTGTCTCAAAAATCTGCATATAGTGTGTATCACAAAACTTAGGCAAACGCGGACAAATCCGATCTAGAGTTGGCTAGTGAAGGCTGTCTCGCTTTCGCCAAAAGAAATATAGCAATTCAAGTGTTCGAGTAGCAACTGCGTCCTCCATACCACCTCACATCTACATATGACGTCGGAGGACCTTTCGGAGGCCTTTCAAACCGTATACCTAATTAATTTCGACATCTTCACAGTCTGCTGTCTACATCCGTTCGCAACTGTCCTCGTAGGCCAGACGCACGAACTTATTTCGCGTAAAACCTCTTGGAGCATTACCGTCATGAAGTTCGGAAGTTTCAGTGCTGCGTTGGTTGACGGAATAATTTCACCACTGACTTTTGATAATATCAGCCCCGGCACCAAAACAACTAACGCTTTCCCACTAAAGTTATTTCGGCCAGACGGCAAGTGTGTCCACACGTTTCCTTGCAAACCACTTCCCATTCTACCTTTGCATTGTATTCTTGTTAATTAATAGGTTATTAATCTTTCAGACCCTTCAATAGGCAAAATCCATCATGTTGCTATGAGTCAGTTTCTGTGAGCCTTTCCAGTACTGGAAGCCCATCAAGTAACACAAATGGGTTCTAAAAGATAAGGCTTTCTTACTACTTTGTTCGGCATTCGATTTAGAATGGATATTCGATATAGCAAATATGTTTGCACTCAGCAATCGGAATGGCCACCGCTTCGCGTACCAAAAACGGTTGAACAGTCTAAGGATGTCCGCCAGTAACTTCGCAGTAAACACACGAGAAACAAGCTCTGACAAGACTAGCGAGGAAGAAGCCACTAGCCAAATTCCACAGGAACATGAAACGGCAAATTGGATCCTTAATCCAATAGGACGGAGTGGCGTTCGTTTAATAAAGAGGCCACTGGAATTTGTCAGAGCTCAAATAAAAAGATACAATCACTGTGTCCGCAAGCGTATGGAAAGTAACCAGTGCCCAACTGAGCCTACAAAAAGCGGTGGTACCACATGGAGACGACAAGACGAACTCTTTAACTCTCACCTTACGTCTATTTTCACAGTCGTATGAGTTGTCCGTACTGAAAACCTAGTAAGCCGGTCAACAGAAACTGAACGTCATTCATTGCGCCAAAGCGCAAGTGAGGCCCAGAACCGAATTCTTCGCATCGAATTCTGCTGACGCTCATGTCTCGGTTCTAATTGCCCTTCTAGACAATTTGTTTGGTGCCAGACCTAAAACATTTACCTCAAAGGAGGGAAGACAGACCTTCATCGTTCCCTCTAATCAACGAATGAACATGACAGCTGGCAGCAAACTATGGACCGGTCAATTTCACTAGCGTAAATCATTAAAAATGCCTCCATGATTGTTTGTGTAATTACCCGGATGGCCACAGATACATAAACCTAGGTCAACACGGCTTTCCACAAGAATGATCATGTCTCACTAACCATCGTGTTACAATAACAAATATTGAGCTGGAGACAAGACGGCAAGAGTGTTGTTGAAGTAGGATTTCAAGGCACCACCAAGATCCTTGATGTTGTTAACCACCGAAGTTTTGATGAAAGGCCTTATGGATATGGTCTAACTGACAACATACTCAACTACTCAGAAGACTACTCGACGAGCGTACGTCCACTTTCGATAAATTCTTGTCAGGCCAGTACATTTATATGCGAAACGGGTCAAGTCGAACATATCAGTGAGCAGAGGAGTCGACTGAATGTCGACTTAAAACATAGACGGAGTGTGGGAATATGGGGGAAGGGGGGATGGCAGGTGTGATAATGGTCAGTGTCAGGGGCGGGGGAGAGCGGAAAGGCCGGGAGGGTTGCATGCAGTTAGTCGACCATTTATTACAGTAAGCGCTGAGCCTGAAGGAGGTCTTTCTGCGCGCCCAAGACCGGCCTTCGTAACCAGATGGCGGCCGCTTTTGTTGCTGCTAACGGACGCAGGTCCCTATACCTTAACGTAATTTTTTGGAGACCTTATAAATCATGCTAAAAGCTTGGCTGGGATCCACACAACGCCCGCAGTCAACGACATTTTCAAGAATACCGCTGCTCATGCTCCTAATTTCGCCCTTTCCCGGCCATGACGGCAGCCGATCTCGAATTCTTTTGCATAGGCGTCGACTTGCGCGACCAATATAATCTGCTCCACAGCAGCAAGTAAAGCAGTAGGTACACATTTAAGTGATCCGAGATGGCAACATATTCCTAATTCACCATGTAAAACAGGGTTATTAGGGGTTAATATCTGAACCCTTGCTACTGGGATGGTTCGCGAGACAGCTTGAGCAAGGCGTCTTTTTAGGAGTCGACTCGCAACGTCCCCTGAAAAGGGACTTTAAAGAACTATTTTCTCTTGGGCAGTCAGTGTTTCGGTTTTTTCCGTGCGCTCGGCAATATTTTTTGCAATAAACCTGTCAGGATACCCGTTTTCGCAAAGTAAGTCCTGGATCTTTCTAAACTCCTCCTCGATGCTGTCTGTAGAATAATATTTTCTAGCCCTATGCGCCAAGCACCGGACTAGATTTCGTTTTTTTGTTGGAGAGGCATGAAACTGCCAAAGGTCGTGTATTGTCCAGACGAGGTTTTCTTAAGATAGGCCCCCGTTCCGACGCTAGGATCAGGTTTTCTGCTTAAAAGGACACCTAATAAAGGGGGCAAACCAGCCGTTTCCGTCTACAACGTTAACTTGATAGAAGGATGTGCCTGATTTGGGGCATTTTAGAGTGCAACTACGTCAGTTTCTGGGAGAGAAACTGCAAAGATGTCATGGACGCAGCGAACGTAATGTTTCAGCTTATTGCTCTCATTCCATAATTGAAAATTCTCCAGTTTTTCCATGAAGGCGCCGACTAAGAGAGGTTCAGGAGACTCGCCCATAGTAAAACCATCTACTTGTCTATAGAGTTGGATCGCTGAATACAGTGTCTCTCACACCCGCGTTAACGGCACCGAATTGAAAACCGTGAATTACTCATCTACCTAAGCATACAATGTCACGCTGCATCACAGTCGACGACGGAATTGCCCAGCGGCTTCCCAAAACCAGCCAATACTTCGGCCGACTGCAGAACTCCGCGTGGAATCGCCACAGCCTCCAAATGAATACCAAACTGAAGATGTACAAGGCCATCGTCCTGCCGACATTTCATTACGCAGAAAAGATTTGGACCGTCTGCCCCAACCATGCCGAGATGCTCAATCGCTTCCATCTCAGCTGCATTTGCAGAATACTAGAGCCGAGATGACAAAACAGAATCCCCGACACGGAGGTTCTAGAACGGACGGGAATCCTCAGCGTCCACGCAATGCTGAGACAACTGCATCTACTTTGGAGCAGCTATCTCGTGAGGATCAAAGATACACGTCTACCAAAACTACTCTTCTATGGTGATGTCGCCACCGTTGTTCGCCGACCACGAGGCCCAAAACGACGCTACAAGGACGCACTAAAGAATTCTCTTAAGCGATTGCATATCAATTCGGAGACTTTGGAGGACTGGCGCCGCCATCTACAAAGCAAATCAGATCGGCGCCGCCAAATCAAACGGGAAGTTCGTAAATCTCAAGTGCCTAGCCTCCTGAATGCCAACGATCCGCCGCTTCCAACATGCCCGCGCGGCCAAAGCGCATTCCGCGCACGAATCGGTCTCGCTGGACACCTTCGGACCCGATGCGTCATCAACCCAACAACGTCTACCTCTTCTCCCACTCACGCCCCTGCCGCAAACCCCGCTCCGGCCACCACCCCGTCACCGCCGACCACACTGTCGTTGCCCCGCTGCCATTATCCACCGACATCTGCCCTGCCCCAAACCCTGCACTGAGCGCAGCGGCGGTCAGCATCACCACCACGACCTCATGCACTCCCCTCGATGATAAGACGACGTCTGATGTCCCACCACCACCAACACTTCCACCTCCAGCGATATGGACTCAGTTCATACCCCTCCCCATTGCGATCGCGCTTTCCCCTCATGCATCGGCCTGGTCAGTCACTTGCAAATCCATTGCACGGAGACTGACCGCATCCGCCTTAACTGCCCTCACTGCTCCGTACGTTCACTCACCGCATGGGCTTCTTAGGCCATATGCGCACGAACGAAAAGCTGTGGGAGACAACCGCCGACTATATTACACATCCTCCGCCAACGACCGCATCACACAACAATAAGACCACTGCAGGCACTCGATTGCCTCATCCCACTTGCGTGGGATGCGTGGTTCGAGTCTGAGACTATCACGGTGCACCGAGTACCGTCGCTTGGAAGGCTGCCAACTGACGCCTCAACGCAGTCCAATCAATCTGCCCAGTTGTGTGTTTTTGTCGAGTGGCGGACTGGTGGGCTGAAAGTCAGACTGTCGCTGCTCCATCTTAAAGTGACCCCTGGCACTCTCACGCATGTGAGGTGTGTATGTTACTTAATGGGTTGTGCCTTTCAGTCGCTGACTGACTGGCTACCCAGCCTTTGAAGGGTGATAACCCAGGCGAATACGGGGCTGGGTGTCACCCTTCTGCGCCCCTAAGTTTGTGAGCGTCTGCTGTGCCAGAATCAACAAATCAGAGCCCTCGCAGCCTGGTGTGCACTGGCATTTCCCCGGTGACTGGTTTTATGGCGGTAGATGCGCTTGCGCTCCTGTCGGGTACACAGGTCGTGTGTATGGCTGTCGGGTAATCCCCGTCCTCTTTGTTGTTGTTGTTGTTGGTCAAAATCCTGGTCATATGTTTGTTGTGGACCAGGAAGTGTGGTAGTACGCCGAGGTGGGGGTCCGGCAGCGCCAGGCACCTGCGTCCTCCCTCACCCCCGATTTTCTTGAACATGTCTTGACAACGGACTCAGCTGGGGAGGATGATAGGGCGCGGTTGATGCTACAAAAGTCCATTCTTATTGTAAACCAATTCACGCGCAAGTAACCGCGTCTACTTCACCCGGCTGTGGAGCACATAGTGGACATCGTCGGATGCTGCGGTCAAACCACCAATCAGAGCTAGTTGTTTAAAAGGAACTGTACATTTAACGTGCATCTTACTATAGTTCCTTGAGGGGGTTTGTTGAAATTCTTATTTCCTGCAGATCGGTTTATAGGAATTCGCAGGTGTAATCAATTGCCTCGGTGACCGGGAGGTCAAGCGAGAACACCCCGATGCCGGTAAGATTAGGATCTTTGATGTGCAGAATGAATTCGAAGGTATCTCGATAGCTACCTAATGCTAGCTAATGCTATACGGACTTGAGTTTCTCTGCTAACCACTGAGCTATCGCATAATACGGGGAGTTTCGCATGTCCAAAATAGCACGAGCTGGCAGGCTGTCCTTATGGATCTTAGGTAAACCTTACAAACGAGGGATATATGTATGACTGATCAGGTGTTCGAGGTCAAGGTCGCGTACAGACCCCCTGCCTTGAACCTCCTTAGAGGGTTGGTCAGTTTTGCCTCTTCTTCATCCATGCAATCCTTGTCTTCGTCTACCTTCTTGAACTTCTTCCGGTCCGACGAGATGGACTGTAGCCCTCTGTTACGTAATTCGATCTGCTCATTAGCAAATGTCTGTGCCTTGATCCAGTCTAGTTACAGAAACATCCCTGTTCTATCGAAGTTCATTTAACTCCTCTGCGTGTGCATTTGTCAGCAATCCCCGACTTCTTGACTCCTTATTCAGGCACTAATAACTGTGATTCACCAGTGTTGATTTAAAGTGTTGGATACTGTAATGGAGTACGGACAAAGGCAATAGAGACTGGAATGGCCATTTGTGGCTCATTAGCCGTCATCAGCCAGTCATACCAAAGTGTAAACCACCTGGGATTCGAATCCGTGATCTTTACTCATCGAGTCGAACACTACCAATGAACTAGGCGCTTGATTTTCTGCCGGTTGTGATCGCGAATATTAATTATAATGAAATGGCGTTTACCGATCAAGTTACGGAACCTGCTCGTTCCGTTGTGCCTTGAGACTCAATCTAGAGCCCCCACAGGCAGTCCGAGATGGCTCACACTTTGGACTGGGTATGACTGGTTGATGACGGCCTATAAGCCAGAAATCCGGTCTCCCTTGTATTTGTAGCTACTCCATCATATGCATATGCAACTGGTCGCTGTGCGGCTGCCTGCGAGAGCTCTAAAATCGAACCCCATGGTACAACGGGAGGAGCATGTCCCGTAACTTGATCTATGAACGCCACTTCGTCGTAATTGGATATTGTCTGCGGAAGCAGGCATTAGATCATAGGTTTGGTTTCAGAAATTCTCAAACGGGTTTTCTAATTCCAAGTGATTAATTTTCGACGAGACATGCAAAACTTAGGACCAAGGGATAATGCTTTAAGTGGTGTTACACCAAATGTCATATATAAATGGTAGTGTGCTTACTGACCTGGATCTTTTGGAAGCCGTGATGCTGGTTTTATTTCATTTGCACTCTTCGCGTTTTCTCCCTGTGAACTGAGTGTGGCCTCCGAATTCTTGTCTTTCTTGCTCTGTCAGGGCATAGAGGACGGCTGAGAGTGGACTCCTAAGAAGACGCCTTGATTAAGCTCTCTCGCGCACCATCCCAGTAACAAGGGTTCGTATATAATCACCTAATAGTCCTGTTTTACACTGTGAACCCAAGGATAGGTTACCATCTCGGACCACCTAAATGTGCACCTACTGCTTTACTTGCTTCTGTGGCGCAGATTATTTTGGTCGCGCGAGTCGGCGCCTATCAAAAAGGATACGAGAACAGCTTCCGTCACAGCTGGGAAAGGGTGGAACTAGGGTCATGATGACAGTTCGACCATCGGTTTCGGTGATGTCCACCGTGTGCCCCACAGTTGCAGCAGCAATGGGAGCAGGGACGGTGACTTACGCAGCGGTTTATAGTGCCGGTGGACTTGCGTAGCATCTACCTACACTCTCTCCTCCTCCCTCGCCCGAGCCCGGTGTCAAGACAGAGTCAAGAAGACCGGAGACGAGAGAGGCCGCAGGTGGATGGCTCGGACGGATCCTCACCTTGGCGTTCCACCACACCCCCTGGTCCACACAACAAATAACCAGGATTTCAACCAACACAACAGAGATTTGGAGGCTGGCACGGCCGAAGCCGCACCTGGGCGTGCCGCCAACGCCTGGCTCGGATCCCACACTGTGATGGGAGTGCCATAAAGGCCACCTTAAAAAGGAGCCATTGCAGCCTGACTCTCAGACCGCCTCCCGTTAAGGAGGAGGTCCAAGTTACCCCGTCAGTTGGCAACCTTCCAAGCCACGGCTTTTAGCGCACCGTGATAGCTTCAAGCGCTTCAGATTGATTATAGTGAGGAGAAAGTGCGCTGAGTCGTCGACCTCACTGTCCCTTCCCACTCCCACACCCCAGCCGCTGTCCGAGCCGGTCAGCAGACTGGAGTGGGGAATGGGCGCGGTGGCTGTCATGGTCGAATGACCATGACTGCGCGCGCCACGGCACGACCTGGCCCCCCATACACACAACACCAGGATTTCACACAACGGGGGTTGAACGGCGTGTCTCTCACTTGCGTGAGAGTGCCGTGGAAGGTGCTGTTTCAGCCCGTCCCCAGCCAACCAGTCCGCCACTCCACACAACACACACACAATGCGACGAACTGCGTGAACCGAGAGCGGGCGTCAATCAGCAACCTTCCTATCCAGGACGCTTGACGTGTCGCGATAGTCTCGGACTCAAGTCACCCGTGCAGCCGAAGCCGCATGGGAACCGAGTCGAGATGCGGACTTCCCACTTGCGTGGGAGGTGGCAGTTGGGTGCATGAGGTGCGTGAGTGTTGATTTCTGGTGGGGTGGTGGTGGTGGTGGTGGAGGAGGAGGTAGGGAGTGAGTGAATGTGTGGTGTGACCGGCGGTTGTCTACCGCAGGTCGTCGTGGATGCGCATGTGGTCGAATAGGCCCATGCGATGTCTGAAGGTGCGAGGGCAGTGTGGGCAGTGGAGGCGAGTGCGGTGGGTGTAGGTTGGTGCTTCACGCACTGGTTCGCCAGTCTCTGTGCGATGGATTCGCAAGTGACCGACCAGGCCGATGTGTGAGGTGAAGGTACGGTCGCAGTGAGGGCATGTGTAGTCCTGATCCTCATCCCTGGAGTCGGGGGAGGTGGTGGTAGTGTCGGTTGTTGTGCGCGAGACAGTCGCCTGAGCGGCCGCCGTTGGAGCAGTGGGCGAGGAGGAGGAGGAGGAGGAGGAGGAGGAGGAGGAGGAGGAGGATGATGGAAGTGGTGGGTCAGAAGAATTGTCAGGGTTAGTTGGCGGCGGAGAGGAGGAGGAAGAGGCGGGCGCGGGGGACGATGGTTGGTGCCGTTCGAGAGGCGCAGTTAATTCGAAGATGTCCAACAAGTCCGATTCGAGCCCGGAATGTCCGTTGACATCGAGGACACGTTGGAAGCTGTTGTGCGGCGGCGTTGCTGACTGGGCGAAGTTGTGATTTGCGGGCTTCGCGTTTCGCTTTGGCGGCAGCGATGCGGTTGGCTTCGTAGATCGCAGCGCCTGTCTTCACTGTCCTCCTCCAGGTCGGTCGATCGAGTGCGAGCTCCTCCCAGTTGGTCGGGTTGATTTGCAGGCGTTTCAGGGAGGACTTCAGGGTATCCTTGTAACGGCGAATCTGGCCTCCTTGACGGCGAGAACCCATCGCGACGTCTCCGTAGAAGAGTCGTTTGGGTAGTCGCTCGTCGTCCATGCGCACCAGGTGGCCGCTCCAGCGCAGCTGAATGTACCTCAGTATGGCGTAGATGCTGAGGATTTCCGTCCGTTCCAGCACATCAGTGACGAGGATTTGATCCTGCCAGTTCAACCTCAGGATGCGACGAAGACAACTGAGGTGGAAGTGGTTCAGACGGCGTGCCTGCTTTGCGTACACCGTCCAAGTCTCCGCTCCATACAGTAGTGTCGACAGGATGACGGCCTTGTACATCTTCAGCTTCGTGCTCAGCTGAAGACCGTGGCGATTCCAAACTGTGTTTTGGCGGCGACCGAATTGCTTGACTGGCATTCGAGATCCTGTTGGCGACTTCGTTGTCGATCTTGGTGTTGCGGGAGAGAGTACTGCCCAGGTACGGGAAGTTCTCCACCACTTGCAGTAGGGTGCCATTCACGCTGATTTGCGGCGACGCGTTGGGGGCTGTGACTGAGTGGGGTGGCGGTTGGTGCATCACCACCGTCTTCTGCGTGTTAATGACCAGACCGAAGTTCTCACAGGCGGCGAAGAACAGGTTCATGCTCCGTTGCATCTCCTCTTCCGAGGTGGTGATTAGGGCGCAGTCGTCGGCGAAGAGAAGTTCGTGAACGGTGGTTGTGGATACGCGCGATTGGAAGTGCATACGCCGTTGATTCAGCAGGTGACCGTCCGTCCTGTAGGCGATGCGAATCCCGGGACGTTCGTCGCGTTAGGCGTCCATCAGCATGGCAGAGAACATAAGACTGAAGAGGGTAGGCGCCAGTACGCAGCCCTGCTTCACTCCGTTGGTCACTGCGAATGCCTCTGAGACAGCTCCGTTGTCCGTGACTCGCACCATCATACCGTCGTGCAGCTGACGCACCATCTGAGTGAATCGCTCCGGACAGCCGAATTTCTGCATGATCTTCCACAGTCCTTCACGATTCACCGTGTCGAATGCTTTCGTCAGGTCCACGAAGATAGAGTACAGGTTGGTCCGCATCTCCTAACACTTCTCCTGAAGTTGACGAGCGGCGAAGATCATATCCGTGGTCCCACGATGACGACGGAAGCCGCATTGGCTTTCCGGCAGAAGGCCCTGTTCGAGATAGTTATTGAGGCGGTTGAGGATGATTCGTGCGAAGATCTTCCCGGCGATGTTCAGCAAGGAGATGCCACGGTGCTTGTCGCAGATTTGGCGGTTGCCGTTTCGCTTGTAGAGATGCACGATGGTTGCGTATTTGAAATCTTGCGGGACTTCACCTTGACGCCACATCTCTTGGAGGAGCGCAGTCAGGTAATCCATCAGTTGGAGACCTCCGTGCTTGTAGACCTCAGCAGGAATTGCGTCCGATCCGGGTGCTTTTGCGCTGGAGAGCTGTTGCACGGCCCTGATGGTCTCCGGTAGAGATGGCGGAAGGTCGAGGTCCACGTTGGTCTCCACTTGCGGCAAACGCTCGATGGCGACGTCGGAGATGACGGAGGGGTGGTTGAGGACGCCTCGGAAATGCTCGGCCCATCGCTGTAGGATTTGCGTCTTCTCAGTCAGGAGAGTGTTGCCGTCGGCGCTGAGGAGAGGAGCAGTGCCTTTCGTCGGCGGACCGTAGACAGCTTTGATCGCAGAGAAGAAGTTCTTCCATTCGTTCCGGTCCGCGGACCCTTGGATCTCCTCAGCTTTGCGAGCAGTCCAGGTGTCCTGCGTCTCGCGCAGTCGTTGCTGAAGGTGGCGGCGACTGCGGTAGAAGGCAGCTTTGGTGGCATCAGTGGGGTGATCTACGTAGGCTTTGTGTAGGAGGTTCTTCTCAGCTAGCAGATTTCTGATGGCGGCGTCGTTGTCGTCGAACCAGTCCTGGTGTTGGTGGGGAGCGCGAACGAGGACTGCGAGCGCCGTCGACTGGACAGTGTCTCGCAGTTGACACCAGCGGTTCTCCACGGAGGCGTTCTCGGCAGTGGCGGCGGCGTCGTCGTCGGCGGCAGCGATAGGAAGGTTGTCTAGCCGTTGAGCTAGCTCATTGCTGAAATGAAGATGGTGAGCGGGCAAAGACAACAAGGTAACATTCAGCTTACCCGGGGATCGCTTAACTTGTGGTCTCCTGCAAGGCTGTAGACGAATACGCATCTTCGAGCTGACGAGGCGATGATCGGTCCACCCGTCAGCACCCGCGATCGCCTTCGTCACCAGCACGTCCCGCTGATCTCGCCTCCGGACGAGGACATAGTCCAGCAGGTGCCACTGGCGCGACCGAGGATCCCTCCAGGTGGCCTTCTCTCGCTCCGGCAGACAGAAGAACGTGTTCGTCAGGATGAGGCGGTGTTCTGCGCAGGTGCGGAGAAGCAGCAGACCGTTGTCGTTTGAGCCGCGGAGACCGTGGGGACCCAGCACTCCTCTCCAGGCAGTATGGTCTGTGCTGACGCGTGCGTTGAAGTCACCAAGGAAAATCAACTTGTCCGCCTTCGACACAGTCGCCAAGAGGGCGTGCAGATCCTCATAGAATTTGTCTCTTCCGGCGGCGTCGGGGCTGGTCATCGTCGGAGCGTAGGCGCTGATGATGGTGGCGAATTTGCCTCCCCAGAGAGGCAGGCAGAGGCTCATCAGGCGATCGTTGATGCCCTGCGGCAAACAGGGCAGTCGTCCCTCGATGTCGTTCCGAATGGCGAAGACGACACCCGCGTCCCGTCGCTCTGCCCTGGGTCGACCGCTCCAGAAGAAGGTGTAGCCGGCACCCACCTCCTCCAATTGGCCTTGTTCGGAGAATCGGGTCTCGCTGAGTGCGGCGATGTCCACCTTGTAGCGCACCAGTTCTCGTGCTACTAGCGCCGTCCTCCGTTCCGGTCGGTTGCTCCTCGGATTGTCTAAAAGGGAACGAACATTCCAGGCTGCCAGAGTGAGAGGGCTCACCCTGCCAATCTGGTGACAACGAGTGGGACGACGGGAAGGAGATGGAGAAGAAGGTGACGAAGGAGAAGAATAGGCAAAAGAATAGGCAGAGGAAGAGGAAGAAGAGGTAGGATGAGGAGAATGAGTATGGTTGTTGTTGTTGTTATTGGTATTGTAGTTGTTTCGATTTTGATTGTTTCGACCATGATAAGACGTCTGCGGCCCTGGCTAGCCTGGAGACGGCGTGGTACCCAGCAATGTTTAGGCCACCTTTTCTAGGCCCTTCCCCTCGTGGGGGCTTGCAGTGCCATCCCTGAATAGGGCTGCCATGTGCCGTTGTGGCACGGCTGAACTCCACTATGGGACCACGAATTCGGGTTGTAGTGGAGAGCGACTCGAATTCGCCATAAGCCGCAGTCTCCGACGGCGTAGGTGGGCGCGTCAAGGCGATGTCGATGTGGAGATCCATCCCGTCACCGGCTGTCCAGCGGCGTGCAAAGACGAACCACGTCACGACGGTGCCGACGCAAGGTTCCATCCGACCTTCCATCCAGCGGAATCCGCAAACCCTGTGCACACGACACAGCGCACAGAGCCCCCTCACCTGGTTTAGCCCGCCGGTCGAGACGGTTGCCCGGGCTATGGCCGCTGAACAAGTCCAGCTACGTGGAGCCACATGTGAGCGTTGAGTGCCAGCAAGTGGACGCTAGGCGCAGTTTCACCTGCAAGCAAATGAGCGACCACCACGACCATTACGTGAACCCACCGCTGACATCCCTATACCCCTAGGGTCATGAATAGCGGTATTCTCGCACATGTTGTTGACTTTGGGTGTTGTGTGGACCCCAGCGAAGCTTTTTGCATGATTTCTAGGGTCTCCTTCAGCTATGCTCGAGGTCAAACGTCGAATAACTGCATGCAACTCTCCGAGCCTTTCCTCTCCCGCCCCGCCTCTAACATTGGCTCTTATCACCCCTGCCCGCCTTCCCCTTGTCAATGACATGATTGACTTGACCCTGTTCCACCCGAGGAGCGCGCAGGCGAACACTGGTCGCAACGCCAGCGTTGGTAATCCAGATGGCCGAGTAATTATCATGCCAACAACCAAAACAGCTAAGGAAATTGAGGTGTTGCCGATTCGAATGCCGGCTATAAAATAATTATCGCAACAAAAGCAACCATCTGCGATGGAGGGCTGCCTAATTGGCGTTCTTCCATCCCGCTGGCCTAATGTATGTCTTAAGTTCAGTTGAGGAGGTCCTATTTACTACTGCCTCTTGTTCGCCATCACTTTACTTAGTGCCGTCAGTGAAGCCCCTTGCGGCAAAGGATTTCACAAACTATCTTCGCACTTTTGACTTCTGGATCTCAGTTTATCCTGGCTATTTGATGACAAACGTGTGTCATATTATCAAAAATTCAAGTCATGCCGACTTTTCGCTGATGAGGCTGTCCCAAAGTGTTGTTGACTTTTTGCCATGCTGAGCGCGAGTATTGCCATCCTTCAATAATAAAATGTTAGAAATGTTGAATTAGAACAATGCTTCTAAGGTTTAGTGAGAGAGGAATTGAAAATTGGATGTTAAAACATCAAAATGAGGTCACGAGGACGTCGAATATTGCGTAAAATTTGTTGAAATCCCTGAATATCTGTTTAGTGCGAAAGGTTATCTAAGCCGCTCCGCGGTGTTGACGAGATTTACGTGCGATAAAAAAGTTCACTATGTAGCAGTTATGCTATCTCATGAAATGTTAACCGAAATTCCGAAATGCATTTTCGATTCGAAAGGATCACTTAAGTAGGGTTGTTACGTTAATTATCATGTTGTGTAGTGCCAAGATATACCAATCACTTCAGGATGCCGACTTTTAAACGGGCTTCTTATCGGGCGCCTGCATTAACTAGATTCCGAAAAATGACTACCCAATCAATGCTAATTTTCCTACTGATTTTCAATGCACTTATAAATTTAACTGTATTTTGTAGAAACCGTGGGTAAGATGTGGTTATGTAACCACACCTGACGGACACGATACTGTTGACCTACTCAATTATTTCGAGTTGGTGTGATTACGTTGGCGTGGTGTTGCTGTGCACTGCGGTGTGTGTTCTGTTGGCGGACTTTTTTCTTTGTGTCCGTGTCTATCTTTTCCAGCTCAATGCTGGTGGTCTTGACTTTCTGCCTGTCCTCTCCTCCTAACTATCGCGTTGGATGTTTCAGGGTTAGACTTCATGGCTGCAGTTAAGGGTTAGGGTTGGGTTTAGGAATCAGGGTTAGTCGTTAGGGTTAGGGGTTGGGGCAGCTATTTCTCAATTACTCAAAGTACAACCACGCATTCCCGATAGCTTTTCTTTTGCATACAATTATTTGGCCTCGTCGCCTGTGGGTTTCCCGACCTCACCTCTAAAAACCGCCTCTTACCACCGGTCCCGTATTATAGGTGGCTGAGATTTATTTACCTCAGGTGCGACCACATAACCCCATCTGACCAAACGATGCACAAAAATACTCTTTTCCTTACCCATTTAGTAAAAAATTACGCCTTTTCCAAATTTGATGCTTGAAGAAAGAGTGTCTTTTTGGTTTCGAAAAGCCTCAAATTTTGAAATGTTTCAAGGCCATAAAATGTCCAATTATAAATTATCGCATTAGCACATTTACTAATGCCGCTTAAGAAGTGAACAACATAGTCCACGTGCGTCGTAAAATTTTATGAGTCTTATATGACCTCTACTTTACATATATAGAGATGTATAACTTTCCTAACACCAGAAGTACACAGCTTGTGGTATGGAAACTTTAAATGTAAGTGTAATTGGAGGACAGGTTCAAAATTAATCGAAAGTGAGAAATTTTTTAATCGAAAGATTTTTTCTCAAGCATACATTTTAAAGACGTAAAGTTTTGTCCAATGAGTAAGATAAATTATGCCTTGTGGGCGCTTTCTGTAAAATATGTTTAAATTTATAAGGGTACTTAAAATCAATGGGAAATTTTATGCTGCTTAAATTGTTATTTTACGGACTTTTATTTACGTCACGGCTGATACGAAACCCGTTTGAAAGTTGGCATCCTGACGAGAGTAGAATATCTTGGCAGTGTACAAAATGATATCTAACATGACAACCCTATCTATGTAATTTTATGGAATTGAAAACACATTTCGAATCTCCGCTAATATCTCATATGACAGCATATCTAACGTACATAAGGACAAAGAAGCTTTTGGTTAAATGTGTCGCCGTCACCTGCGAGACTGCTAATCGAAAATAGTGGGCATTAAATATCAAGCCAGTTTTTTTTTCATTCTGTAAACCTATAAATAAAATATCACCCGTCTTAAAAATTCTAACTGAAAATCCGCCGTTTGCGGTCGCTTCTAGGAAAGTTGGCCATCAATAAAGTTGCGTGCGAAAGCTCATATTAGAATGCCCTCCATACGCAAATTAAAAATAAAAGGATTTTGGCAACTTTGTGGCTCAGCCAACTCAGAGGCAAATTTCCAACACCTGTCCTTACAAGTGTCCCAACCGTGGAACACTTCGGTTTTTTGATCTCGAAATCAATTGTCCGCTTCTTTAACACATTCTAGACGTTAACGGACCACGTTATGCGCAAACGCACCGCTTACTGATCTATGAAACGCTTCATTCTCTTACAGGACACCTTGGATACCCCAAAAACTGTAAACTATCCAGTCACGTCTATATTAACGATATTTGAGTATCGGTACATTTATATAAATGCTTGTAAAAGCTCTGGTAGACATTTCTATACTTCTAACGATTAAATTATAGGTTTAAAGATCCCAGAAGTTGCCTGTGGTTAGTTATTTCTCTATCCTGCACAATTTTGGTTCATCTTTTAAAGGCAACATAAATCAGTAAAAACACGTCTCGTAAATAAACACCTTTTCCAAGATGAGATGAGTACAAGGGAAAACAAAAATCATAAATGCGGCTCTACTCTTGCTTTTGCATGGATTAATGTGAACTCAGTCTTGTTACTACTCCACTTAAATATACTGACTCTTATCTGTTATGAAACTCAGTTAATTTTTCCTTAATCTTCTTCTATATGACATCAAAGCCTTCATCACAGGCAAATTGTTCTTGGGGCCATTGTGGATCCATACATCGGCTAAACGCCAAAGATGTGTCTGTGACCACAGTATGTATCACGCCCCCTTTTTAACTGGGCTTGCTGGTGAACTTGATTAATTTTCTGATGCCGCCGCTGCTAATTCGATTACTGCATGACCGCGTGACTGCTACATACCTATGATTTTGAACTGACTGCTTGTGTTGTCTTTTGGCGCTTACCCCTGCTCCTTCGATTGGGCTCCCACTGACGCCTGGTACATGAGACTCTGGTGATGATTATGCTATCAGATGCGTTAAGCATTCTCACAACAGTGACTATTTTCTCTGGCAGCCTGGCTGCTGCGACGACTGCTATTCTCCCCAAAAGATTTAATCCCCTGTTACCAGTGTCGCCCCGTAGTCATGACAACACAGTTTCGTGCTGTCGTCCGGAGTTCGGATATGCCAGAGAGCATGCAACAGGAGGCCGTCAATACAGCGGCTGAAGCCCTCCAACTTTATTCTGTCGAGTGGAATATAGCAGGTTATATAAAAAAGAAGTTTGATGGACATTTTTATTCCGGCTGGCATTGCGCAGTTGGTCGAGATTTTGGCAGGTGCGTATGAAATTTATGCGGTTGTTTCCCTTCCTGACTGGTTCGGTTTTCCTGGTTTTTAAAGAGTTGTTATAATGGCTACAGTATAGCGCTCGTGCCAGGGTAGGCGGCCGGTCTTTGATTATTAACAGCCGTGTGTCATTCGAAGTGTTGGACCCCAAAACGCAGTTGTTCCTGTGATCGCCTTTTTCTCTGAAATTATTAATAGTGTTTTTGTCAGATCCAGTTTGATGAGATTTGAAAGTGGTAAACACTCCGTCCCTAATAAGAATATTGTTTAAGTATAAGTTGACTGTACCTTGTGCGGTTTCGTTTTCAATTTTAATTAATATTATCTTGAGATACTAAATATATACGAAAATTTACTTGACTGAATCTATGGAAATGTAATATCTGCTAGTCGGAAAATGTTCAGGAATGCATCACATCGCTTTTCGACTTAAAATATATTTCATTACATAGGACATTGTTCGTCCATATGTCGGACTCCAAACCGTTAAGATTTTGTTATGAAGCTTTTTCATCAGAAAATTTCTGTCGCCGGGAAGGAGAATGAAACACGTCTATGCGGGAAGTCAGTTGCAACTAAAATGCCTCACAAGACGGAAAAACTCCAAATGAAACTCAGAAGGGAATTGTGGAAGTTGCATTTGTTGTTTTTCTAAATTCCTAGGAGAATGATATTAGAATTCTCGCCTATTGTTGAATCGTGATAAGGGCATTCACTTTCGCTTTGAATCACTCGGTCTGGAGCCCATCAGATGGACCCATAGAGAGCTGCAATTAATGAGCGAGAAGGGGTACCCCTAAGGGAGTTACACTGAGTAACGCCGCCTTGGCTATTGTTCCGGCTATCAAATTGGATTTCCATAAGTCATTTCCTGGTGGCTTTGACTGTTCTCGATCGCAACTCCCACAACGTATCGGTTACTTAATGGTGTGTCGTTTACTTCAACCGGACTTCAAGTTTCTGGTCATCCCAACTTGGGAAATGGTTGGTTGTTGACAGTCAAGCAATCTGAGTCGTCCACTTTTACCTTTTTTTATTTTTCTCACATCACCCCTCCATATAGCCTGTCCTAGCGAGTTACAGGCACGATTCTAGACGCCTTACTATGCCTATCAACGTAACATTACAAATGAAGTTTTGCCTGAAAATCCCTCAGAATAGTCATCTTGAGAAAAAGTGGCGGGTTTTAAGGGTCACGAAGTAAGGAATGTTAGCCAATTTACGAAGTTAGCGGAAACGGAAGCAACAACCCACGGTCAGAGTAGCCTGCTAATGCCACGGTCATATTCGGCGGCATACCTTTTGGTTAACTGGATTACGCGATGCCCATTAACATGCAAAATGTAAATTTTCTTTTTTCTTTTATCTAAAACCATGTCCATCTCGACCATGTATCAATTAGTGGCATGAATCAGACAATTGTGTTATTTACTTTTGCGCGAAACTCTGGAAAATTCATTGCCTGTGCATAATTTTTTATGATTTGCTTTTTTTAACCATGCAGTTTTAGTTATTTTCTAAAAGTCACCATGAAACCTGTAAAAAGCAAAAATAAACTGCCTGGTTTTACAGTGTTTTTAGTTAAGGAGAGCCTACTGAATTCCCCGTCTACAAAATTTGTCCTAGATTTCAGTTTTCTTTGGGCCGTTATGCATAAATAGACACCACGCTTTTAAAATCGCCCAATCCCTTTAAACAATGCGGAAAAACGTTGGAGTGGATTTTTGTTTCTTTAAATTAATCAGCACTGACGGACTAGTAAATCGGGGTAAAGATGGAAAGTGATGTGGTCACTGGACGACACAAAATGCTAAGTCAGAGCCCATTGCAAACTATGCCTCACCAAAACATTAAAAAATACTTCGAAAACCGTCCTGGAAAAAAATCACTTTTACAGCGATTTTGAATAAGTGAGATACCAACAAACGTCCAAATGTCCCTTTAAATGAGAAATGACGGTAATGAAGCTGTGAAACAGCGCCTTGTTTTGTACTGAATGTCTGTCACAGGGATAAAGACACTCGAGCTGTCTCTAACAGTATAAAACGCAACGAGAATGGATAGCAAAAGTCAAAAAGTACAGTCACACTGCAAAGGAGGCATACTGTTTGCAACCGCCTAAGTATAAACAGTCCTTTACAACTGGAAGGCTGTTTCCCTACATTTCCAGTACACACTTTAAACCTGGATTTTAGCCTTATCGATATCATGCGGTTAAATGCCGCGGCTGCACCCGAAAATCTTACTCCAGTGCATAGGTATCACTTTGATTCAGTCGTATTCGAAAAGTCAATTTGGCAAACACGTGTTTTCGGTAACTCTTCATCAGGTCAAAACGGTTCTAGTTGCATTCGACAAAAATATAAGGCTGTATTTGAGGAGCGGAATTATACTATGTCCTGAACTCAAAGGGTTCGTCTAACGGGAAAAAATAAGAAGGCCGCTTGGAGCATCGGCTCACTAGAGACAGCATCTTGTCTGTTGATGGGAACCTTTGAAGCAAGTGCTCATATGTCAGTCATTTAACAGGTTACCAAATTTAACAAGAGTAATTTTTGCGCTGAATTGATTAGATGGGCTATATGTCCTTATGATCAAAGCCTCTTCTTCTTTTTCTGTAGATAAAAAATCGGTAGTTGGACATGAAAAGACATTGTTTTAGAATTCTAGAAATTTGTGGGTTCAAAACTCGCATCTGCTGACAGAGTCGCTATATGCGACGAACTTGTTGCGGTGATGCACAAAAAAGAAAAGGATACGGCAGGAAAGATTTACAAAACTCAGATCCGGAGGTGTAAAAATGAAATATGCCCCACTCAGTGGGTGACTCAGAAGCATTACAGGAGTTACCGCCGGAGGCTAGTATCAGAAAAAGTTGGGTGGAGCAGCAACAAAATTAGGCATTTCATTGGATACGTTTGTCCACAGAACAGACTCCGCTGTAAGTGCGATAGAACAAGTCAAGGGTCAGACTGACCCATGGCACACACTAATCAGGCTACACAAATTCCGTGCGAAACCACAACTACTACCGGACATGAGGGAAAGTGTCGTTGCACACCTAGGCGCAGACCCACACCTGACGCAATCCCAACATCAGCTAGTTGACAGACTCGGACAGTCGACCAATGCGTGAGAAAAAAAAAGAGGCAGTGAGGTCGACAATGGGGAATCCACCTTCATGGCAAATCAGCGCATTCCTCACTGTAATAAGTCTGACTTACTTGAATCTGTCACCACGCACCAAAACTAGTGGCTTTGAAGCTTGCTATCTGACGGGATTATTCGGTCATTCTCAGAATTGAGAGTTAGACTGTAAAGTCCCTCCTCCCTGCGGCCCATGTGACATTTTCATTCGTCCGAGATCCGAGTCACCTTCACTGTAACCTGGTACAACTGATGGGGGCCAGTTCATGTGTGACGTACCTGAAAGGGCTGTTCGTATTTTGCCGCCACCGCAGCCGAACCCACCTTCGGTCGTTGTGACATTGTCTCGTCATCGAAGCCAGATGGGTGGGGGAGGAGAGAGCGTGGTCGGTGCTGCACAAGTCTGCCTTACAGCCGGCCAATTCATGCGCAGGTCACTTGTACTGTGTCCATTCCTTCGGGCAAACGATGGGCGTCGTAGCTCGTGACTGTCAAACTGTCGCTACCATTTACACGGTCACATGGAGGAAAGTTATAGACTCTTTTGTTTTCTTTTCCACAAAAAATGCATAATTATCTAATTAAAGCAAATGTTGCCACCCTTCCAGCTAGTTTAATAATTATGGATTAGAACCCGTAATTATTTCCTGAATATCTGAAAAAAGCTTGCAGCAGATAAAGTAGCTCTGCGTCGCAATTTTATCTTCCATCTAGCCAAAGTTTTGTATGACTCCCATGTTTTGATTAAAAATGTTAGTTAAATTTCTGATTCTTCATAGAGTCGTTTTTGCCCCTAACTTCAATAAATGTACTAACACGAATTATTTAGACAAGAAAAAGTTTGCGATTTACTTCCCTGAATGCCTTTTAAAACACGATCGATGTGGAACTTATCGGTTTTTCTACCCTCTATTACAATCTCTTGACAGATAATTGAGGTTATTTCGGTCATATTCTGTATAAAAAAGCGAACTATAAGGCCCTTGCTCATAAAGGACCCTAACTACGCAACCTTCTTAGTGCTATTTGAGTAAGAATGTCTCTTTCACAGAATATCTTGACCGGCGTCCATGCGTGACAGTTGGCTGGAGCGTTTTTTCGTTCATATCTTAGATTACTACTGTCTGTTCTCTTTCGTTTTGAGAACAACACATTTTGGCCATTTATGCTACGATCGAAGAAGACAGGTAATTAATAAACGTAGCTGTCTCCTAATCCAGTCTTCCTGCCTTTGTTGGCAATTTTATTCCGCCTATAATACTAGCCGTTAAACGGCTGTTGGCCGGGCTTGAGAGCGAGCCCTAAGGCACAACGGGACGGATGTGTGCCGCAACGCGATCAATGAGCGCCCTTCTACCATTGATAGGAAAGTCTTCTTCTCCTCACTGATCGAATCTCGAAATGGCACTCTCTCTTTACTTAGAGTTTTCTGTCGTATTTTTTCAGTTAGGTCCTTTAATGTTAAGCCAGTCAGCAGATAGAACCCTATTTCTGTGCCAAGGTAATGGCCGACCTAGCGAGTATATTTTTGCTATGATTATTTCTGATGATAGAGGCGAACAGGCGAGTTCCAGGCAGCAGTTCAGAAGACGAAGATGCGGTCAGTGGAACAAGTTTTGTGGTCATTGCGGCCTTTGGCTGCTACTCTACTACTACTTTTGAAGTTTTTTTCTTCTTTTTAGTAACGTCACGCATGAACTCCACAATTTCATTCACTTCTTCATCGAAGATGTGGCAGTACTTCTTTGGAAGTGTGACTAAATCATTTTGAAAATTCACTTTTGTAAAATTGTACAGCTGTCTTTTACTCTTTTTTTCATTTTGGCTAACAAGAGAAAATTTTTGGGGAAAATGTGTGTGACTATAGCCAAATTAAAAAACTATAAAAAAATGCATAATATGGTTAATCCACAGTGATATTTTCTACACGGCTAAAGGCGTTGGGAGACTGGTTAAACAGAATATCCATTCGTATTCCGTGGGGTTAGTAATACTGTATTCGAGGGAATAATATCCGCAGTGATCTTGATTTAACCGTACCTCAGCGGTATTTGTACCTTCAGACGGAAAACACTATATCTCTGAACTTGGTTTATTTTGTTATTCTATTAGGACTCTGGCTGGCAAATTAGGCTGCTGATCACCTTATTTACTCAGCGTCAGAAGCATTCTTCTCCATTAGGATGAAAACTTCATAGGTTTCCCTCTAAATACAAGCAAATAATAGATATATAGCAGAAAATGGGCTATCAAAAATAAGATGAGGCCGAACAGGCTCTCTAGGAACTTTGCGAACTCTGTTTTGTAAACTGCATGCGTATACAGTAGGTGAGCGGGATTGCGAAACCCGCTAATTCGCAAAAAAGACTAAAGTAATAAGAAACCGGCTCGCGTACCTCTGCCATACTACCAACTTTTAAAATGACGAACATTCAGCATAGAAATAACACACAAAAGTTTTGAAAGCAATTTATTTTTGGTAGACAGTCATAGACATATACACTCTTGTAAGTAGATAAACGTAGGGCATAGAAGTGCTTGGTTTATGTTCATGAGAACAGCCGAATGTTTAAAACATGATAGACATGACGGCGTTAAATGACTTTTTTCGAATAATCCTGAATCTTAATATCCTTGAAGTAATGGTGTGATGTACCTTACGTTAGCCAATCACTGCATGCGGTTATTGGCGTCCTCATTTAACTGTCCAAAGTAATATTGTCTGTAGTTTATGGTTAGAAAATGCTTCAAAATAAGGCAGATCTTAAAAAAGTTTGACTAAGCAAATCGTTCTCTACGTTTATTGTTGTGCAGATGACGGTTACGATGATACTCTGAGCTTACTCGAACGTTAAAATTAATTGTAAATGAAAATAAAAGTGCATAAAGAAGGTCCGTACTGCGTCATTTCTGGATCAAATAAAAAACACAAAGCGTTTTCTCTCTGAGAGTGTTCCGCTGTCACATGTCGCAAATGAGTGTCCCTCCTTTCGGGGTTTTCCAATGTAAACTTGAAGTACAATCAAACCATTTCACCTGGTTGTTCACTTCCAGACATACTGTTTTCTCTTTGTTGCAAGCAAATTTGAGTTTTTCTGCCTATTTTGGGACCGTTGTTTTCATATTTGCTTACCTATAATTTCCTTTCTTTGGTTGGAAATGCACTGTTGGGTGGCCATCTAAGTATCTAAATACTTTCGAAATGGTTAATCCAGATCACGTTATGTTGCTAAATTATGTGTTTGCTCGAAGTAAATAGCATGAAATTCCCGCTTCAGAATATACCGGAAGGTGAATTTCCGGAGATATGTTCGACCACTTTGCAATTTCTTTACATGCGTATGCCTAGAAATTGCAAGTGTGGTGAGACAAGAGATTGCTTGTTGACATTAGTGCAAGACGAAATTGTATACAGTTGCAAATAGAAACTTTTGAGGAAGGAGAATAAGAAGAAGGATATCCTTAGTTTTTCCGAAATCGACATGATTATTGACATTTTCACCAGAAATATAAGCGTGCGGTGAGATCGACCTTAAATTTAAAGAATCGTTTTGGTGTTTTTTCTAATTTAGGTCCTCAACTTGAGAAACACGTTCAAGTGTGCAACGTGGTGCACAGTAGTGATCGACATAAAAATTGTGTTAATGCAAAGAAGGGTTGATTTCCCCAAAAATTTATACCTTACCGATAATAAAACAGGTTAGGTGACTATTCTGCGTGAAAAAAGCTTGTTTACGTAAGGTGCAAACTCCAGGGTTACCGTGGGTCGGTAATTATGCTGTAAACAATACGTAATTTTTTAATACTATTTCGTTTTGGCGGCTTTCTTTGCAAAACGGAATTTTTTACAGCAACATAAAGAAAATCAAAAAGTGTTGTCTTGTTCTACAGCCTTCGAGACAATTCAAATCCATGTATCCTTTGTGGAAAGCCTAATCAAGCGATTGGCTTGAATGCTTAATACGCATTCTAGATGATAGAAGAGACCAGTTCTTGCGTTAATAAAGACTACCTCAGTCAGATCTCGCAGTCTAGTCTTGTTTTTTCACTAGCATCCCAAGCAAACTTTGTGGCTATTGTTTTCACTCCAGGGTGAGATAGGTTACGAAGGCTGCTGGAGATCTTTTATCGCACTGTCGCAAGGACGATGGGCCGTTTGTGAACGGCAGTTCGACCGTCGACTTTTTCACGATGTCCAGCGTATGCTCCACAGCAGAGTGAGAGCGGAGACGGTGAATTGCGCATAAGTTATTTAATTGTAATGGTAAACATGCTTGGAATCTACCGCACCCTCTCCTCCCTCGCCTGAGCCCGGTGTCATGACCAAGTCAAAAAGGCCAAAAGTAGGAGAGGCCGCAGGAGGCTGGTACGATGTAAACCCGCACCCATGCGTGCCATTGCAACCCCACATCACACCGATAGTTCGACCGTCATTGCCCACGATGTCAACCGTGTGCTCCACATCAGGGTGAAGCAAGAACAGTGACATGTGCGTGAATTAACTTATGGGGAATTTGGGCTCGCACGGCATTTACTGCACTCTTCCCCATTTCCCGCATGGATCCGTTGTCAAGACAGAGTCAAGAAGACCAGAGGTGGAGGGGGCGCAGGTGGATGGCACAGTCGAGCCCGCACCTTTATATTCCACTCCACGCTCCCTGGACCACACAGCAAATGACCAGAATTTTAGTCAACAACAAAAGTTTGGCTGGCATGACCGAAGCCGCACCTAGGCGTGCCATCACGCATGACTCGGATCCCACGGAGTAGGAATGCCAAAATGGCCAAATTAAGAAGGAGTGACTGCAGCCTGACTCTCAGACCACCAGCCGGCTGCTTCACACAAAAACATAACACTGGGTCGATTGCGACGTCCACGTTATCCTGTCAATTGGCAACCTTCCATGCCACGTCTTTTAACGCACCGCGATAACTTCAAGTGCATCAGCTTGTTTATAGTGAGGAAAATGCGCTGAATCGTCGACCTTACTCTCCATTCCCATTCCCAGGCCCCAGTCACTGTCCCAGCCGGTCAGTCGACTGAAACGGAAAATGAACGCGCTGCTGACATATATGGTGACCTTGTCTGCGCGCGCCATATTCACGACCAGTCCCCCCCCCCCAAATCAATCACCAGGACTTCCCACAACGGGGGTTGATCGGCATACATCACACATGCGTGAAGTCGCTGTAGGTCACGTCCGGAAGTGGCCGCTTTAGCCTGGCCATCGGCCCACCAATCCGCCACTCCACACATACACACAACCAGGCAGACTGCGTGGACCGAGTTGGAACGTCATTCGGCTGCCTTCCAAGTCATGGCGCTCGATCCACCGTCTTCGTCTCAGACTCCGATCACACATGCAGCAAAGAAGCTGCATAGAGACGGATTCAAGACGCACACTCTCCACTCACGTGGGAGGTGGCAGTTGGATGCTTGTGATGGACGATGATGTTACGTGATGTAGGTGGAGGAAGATGTGATAGTGTGGTTAAGCCGGCGGTTGGCTACCGCTGGTTTTTGTCGGTGCGCATGTGGCCTAATAGGCACAGACGGTGGATGAATGTGCGTTTGCGGTGTGCACACTGGAGGCGGATGCGTCTGGTGTATGTTGGTGCTCCAGGTACTGGTTCGCCAGTCTCTGTACAGTGGATTCGCAAGTGACCGACCCGGCCGGTGCGTGAGGTGAATGTACGAGAACAGTGTGGACAGGAGAATTCGGCGATGTCAGTGTCGCTTTCGAAGATGGTGGCAATGATGGAGCTGCTGATGGTGGACGCGCTGGACGACGCGCTGGGTTGAGCTAGACGTGGTGGATGTGCAGGAGGCACCAGTTGTGTCGGGACTACGGTCAATTCCGCCCTCGAGGATACGCATGTGATCGAATAGAATCATGCGGTGAGTGGATGGGCGGGGGCAGTGTGGACAGTGGAGGCGAATGCCGAGAGTGTGGGTTGGTGCTCCAGGCACTGATTCGCCAATCTCTGTGCGGTGGATTCGCGAGTGACCTACCAGGCCGATGTGTGAGGTGAAGTTGCGGTCGCAATGAGGACAGGTGTGGACCGAGTCCACATCGCTCGTGCTGTTGGCAGGTGGTTGATGTTTGTTGGTGCGTTAGGATTGTGTGCAGCGGTGGTGGGTACAGGAGCCGCCGTGGAGGATGTTGAGGCAATGGAGGGGGAGGAGGAGGATGATGATGAT
>CACRXP010000118.1:700167-740857 GCA_902702965.1 Spirometra erinaceieuropaei
AGTAGTAGTAGTGGTAGTAGTAGTAGTAGTAGTAGTAGTAGTAGTAGTAGTAGTAGTAGTAGTAGTAGTAGTAGTAGTAGTAGTAGTAGTAGTAGTAGTAGTAGTAGTAGTAGTAGTAGTTTGAGTTCGGGAGTGCGGTCAGTGTTAGTTGTCAGTGTGGAGGATGAGGCAGAGTGGTGTACTGGTGAGGCTGGTGTACTCCGGGTGCTGCAGTTGGTATGAAGATGTCCTACAAGGCGGATTGGTGTCCGGAACGTCCGCTAACAGCGTTGGCAGGTCGGGGGTGGTTGAGCGATGGCGTTGCGAGGTTGGCGCAGTCGGGATTTGCGTGTCTCGCCTCCGCCTTTGGCGGCGGTGATGCAGTTGGCCTCATAAATCGTTGCGTCCCTTTTCATTGTCCTCCTCCTAGTCAGTCGGTCGCGGGCGAGGTCTTCCCACTTGATCGGGTTGGTCTGCAGACGATTCAGGGAAGTCTTCAGAGTGTCCTTGTATCGAGGGACTTGGCCTCCTTGTCGGCGGGGACCAGTGGCGACGTCTCCGTAGAGTCGTTTCAGTAGCCGCTCATCGTCCACCCGAGGTGGCCGCCCTAATGCAATTGCAGCCGTCTCACCATGGCCTAGATTCTGAGGATTCCCATCCGCTCCATCACATCGGTGTCCGGGATCTGGTCTTGCCATTTCAACGTCAGTGTCCGTTGGAGAAAGCTGACATGGAAATGGCCGAGTCTTCGCGCCCGCTTCTTGCATACCGTCCAGGTGTCCGCTTCATACATGAACGCCGGCATGAT
Source organism: Spirometra erinaceieuropaei (assembly GCA_902702965.1). Lineage (NCBI taxonomy): Eukaryota > Metazoa > Platyhelminthes > Cestoda > Diphyllobothriidea > Diphyllobothriidae > Spirometra > Spirometra erinaceieuropaei. Next base: position 700,955 of record CACRXP010000118.1, read on the forward strand.
GACGTCGTTGTACATCATCAGTATGGTGTTGAGGCTGAGGCCCTGATAGTCAAAGGCCTGGCTGGCTTTTGAAATCCGGCGGGCCACTTCATCGTCGATCTTGGTGATGCGGGAGGGGATGCTGTCCAGGTAGGTGCAGTTGCCCACGACTTGCAGTTGGTCACCGTCCACGTTGATTTGGAGTGCGAAATAGGCAGCGTAGGGTGGTGGTTGATTCATAACTTCCGTCTCCTCCGTGTTGATGACCAGGCCGAAGTTGTCGCAGACGAAGGCGAAGAGGTCTATGTTCCCTTGCATGTCCCCTTCCGAGGTGATGTTGAGGACGTATTTGTCGGCGAAGAGAAGTTCATGGACGGTGGTTGTGGATACACGTGACTGGAAATGCATGCGCCTGGGGTTGAGATGGGGATCCCGGGGCGTTCGTCAAAGTGGGCGTCCATAAGCAGGGCAGAGTACATGAGAGTGAAGAGAGTAGGCGCGAGGACACAGTCCTGCTTTACTCCGTTGTTCAGTTCGAATGCCTTTGGGACAGCTCCATCGTCTGTGACTCGCGCCACCATGCCATCATGGAGCCGACCCACCATCTGGGTGGATCGCTTGAGATAGCTGAATTTCTGCATGATTTTCCACAGTCCTTCGCAATTCACCGTGTCAAAGACTTTCGTCAGATCCACGAAGTTAGAGTAGGCGTCTATCTGCGTCTCCTGACACTTCTCTTGTAGTTGGCGGGCGGCGAAGACCATGTCCGTGGTCCCACGATGACGGCGGAAGCGTTAGGCCTAAACGACGAACCTAGCGGACCTGCCTGCCACTGCAATCAGCTACCTATTTTGTCGTTTCTTTCCCCCCCTTTCCACTCGACGGGGCAAGGTTGGAGTTCCCTAAACAAAAAAAACTGACTGTTACGCACCTATATTTCAAACAGCTGATGCTTCTTTTTGATTGCAGCGACCTGAGGATAAATTATTGAAACAATGCGTGCTGGAACTTACGGGTCTCCTTCATAATCTAAAGAAAACTTTTGTAGGACGTTTTTCGAAGTCCTAATAAATTTACATGTATTTTGAGTGAAGTGTGTGCAGTCCATTATATATGTCATATTGAGCCAACTGTGAAAACTCGGCGCCTCGATGGGATTCGAACCCACGCAGTAAGGAGCAGGCTTTAGTACAGCCAACGCTCTAACCACTTGAGCTACGAGGCTCCGCCGGACGACTCGCGTTTAATCACATTTGGGTCAAGTTTACCCGCCCAACCTACTGCAACGTCTCGAATCCACCAAATCTGATACAGTAAGTTGACTGCCCAAGCAGGATTTCCTAAGTAATTCACCTAGAATCCACCAGATGACTACCAGACTCACGTAATTCATATGTATTTTGGCAGATTTTGAATAATTCACAGTTGGGTCAATATGAATTATTCAAAATCTGCCAAAATACATATGAATTACGTGAGTCTGGTAGTCATCTGGTGGATTCTAGGTGAATTACTTAGGAAATCCTGCTTGGGCAGTCAACTTACTGTATCAGATTTGGTGGATTCCAGACGTTGCAGTAGGTTGGGCGGGTAAACTTGACCCAAATGTGATTAAACGCGAGTAGTCCGGCGGAGCCTCGTAGCTCAAGTGGTTAGAGCGTTGGCTGTACTAAAGCCTGCTCCTTACTGCGTGGGTTCGAATCCCATCGAGGCGCCAAGTTTTTCACAGTTGGGTTAATATGAATTATTCAAAATCTGCAAAATACCTATGAATTATATATGTAGCGCGGAAACGGTTTAAAGGGATCAGATAACGGCGTTTCTCGAAGGCGGGATAGTTCATGCTTTCAAGCGCATCCTTCTGTTGTATGTATATTCCTCTAGGCAATCTTAATAATCTAACTTTATTCGATATTTTTTATAGAATAATCGTTAACTTTTGCGGACATCATAAAACAACGGAAAGGATCTTCAATGAACGGGAAGTGATTTTCTGTGCAAAGTGATTGTTCGTGGCTGTGGCAGGAGTGCGATACCTTAGCTACTTTCCTGTCCATTATAGAGTATAGGAGATCTTCAAAGGTCGAGCGAGCTAAAATTTGAGCCAAAAAGTTTCCTCCTCACCTTTATGCAAAAGCAGTAATCTGCACAAGCGACTATCTTAATGAAAAAAATGACGTGTACTTTGCGATTTGAGTAGGCGTGATATTTCGACGTTTTATGCGGCGTACGAATATTTTATTTAAACAACCCCCCATAATTACCAAAAGACAATAATTGTCATCTCCATTCGCAGTTTTCACATGGGAGTCTGCTAGGACGTTTATTCGTTCTACGTTGCACATTTGCACCTTATCCCCCTGAAAGTCTTCTTTAGAACAAAAGATAACACTTCAGATACGGCTAAAGCTGAGTAAAGCGAAGTTAAAATTTATCTCAAAACTCCTGCTCTTTATTTGAAATTCAGTTTCTGTCTTGTATATGTATATATAGATGGGTAATCATCACATAGATAATGCAAACTGACTGCAAATGCAGCATGCCTTTACTTTACTCTCTATAGGGCAGCATTTCATTTGCTCTATTTTTATAACGTATTCATTCCTTAATCCAAAATGGTCAAAACAACTTAAGGATTATTAACAGTAAAATAAAGAATAGCCTTGACAGACAATCGCTACCGACAGTCGCGCTTTAGTAACTTGGTTAAACTCCAGGTATTAAGTGGAGGTTGTCCTAGAGTAAGATAGGTCCCTCTAGATGTCAGTAGTCAGTTAGTGGAAAAACATGTTCAGATACTCAGTGATCTAAGCCTTTTAAGAATTCCCCAAAATGTTTACAAATTTACAACGTGCAACAAACGCGTGTGAAAATAAAATTATGCCACGCAATCAGATTTCTGGAACTCTGTCAGACGACTTTTCATTGCCGACAATGATTATTCTGTTTTACTGAGACATACAGAATGGGAGAATCTAAGATCACCTATTAACTTTTTGCAAAAGTCAAGTGAAAAAATAACTACGAGGACTACAGTAGGAGGATGCTTAGGGATAAATTTACGGGACATGGTCAGTCTTTTTTGAAGACTGTGGAAGTCCAAAGCGCAAAGGTATGAGCATGTCGTGCAAACTGATCGATGGACGCACATCCACCACAGTTAAGATTCCCCATTTTGACCGACAGAAAAACGTCCATGGCCGAGCAATTTGAGTTCGAACACCGATCCCCGCAAATCTGGGGTCCGATATAGCTGGCCAATAACAGTCAGTAAGTCGGAAATAACCATTCAAGTCTTTTTTGCCTTTTCCGGTACCCCCTTTCTATATAAACACTGGAAGTATAGCATAATGAAGCTGATATCACAAAGGGAAAGTAGTTCTTTTAGGCTTTGCCGGTAGGATGTAAATGACAGTCGTCAATCCAAATTGTATGGTATAAACCCATTTGGAAATAGAGAAGCATTTTGTAAAGATGATACGGTAAGAGTTATAACCCACTTTGACTGCCATATTTGACTGGAATTTGGTTGTTTTCTAACTTTACTAACAACCAGACTGCGAAAAGAATGAACGGAACGAAATGCAGTCGCCTTGTGGAGAATTTCGCCCTACACTTTTGAAAGAGAAACGACTGTCCCAGATTATCTCTGTGCGAAATCGCTAACTCCCGCAGGATGTGTAGAGTGAACACAGCTTACGCAACTCAACTTGAACCTGTTTCATATAATTTGGACGCATATCCAGTACTATTAGCTATGGTAGTTTTAACCATGTTCATTCAAAACTTATCTTTTGTCGTCCTATCTAAAATGGTATTTATCCCAGTTACCGAAAACGGCCCATCTTTTATTGAAGATCATCCATGAGTTATCATTCCATTTAGAAATAGTAATACGCTGATTTTCAGGAGATTTTCGTCAAGCGGACTATTTCAATTTTTTGAATTTCCGCATTTCAAGATCAGTTATCCATCTTCAAAGACTGATGTATCCTTTGCAGGCCTCACATTATTAGACAGGCCGGTCATGTGTTCCATTGAATGTGAGGATTAGTTTTTCGGTACCGGCAGCGAGTGAGTCGTGCGTCCCTGTGGCGCTTCGGTTGGCAGCAGTTTGGAGGGTGTCGAGCATCTCTTTCAACTAGTGATCTGCATCCCCTGAAAAGTGATGGTGTCCAGTGAGAAATACCGGCTGTTGGGCAGTCGGTCAACCCCGATCGACCGTAGGCGGCTTTGTCCATCGTTTTTTCTGTCTACGCCTTCTTATTTGCACTATAAATATTTTAATCTGTGTCTCAGGGGGCATAAGCAGGCCTCTCGCAAAGTATTTTGTATCGTATACTAGTAAGTATGTTAAGATCCCTCTCGATAATGTTGATTCTTAAATACATTGAGACGTTCCTAACAACGTACTATACTAAAGGGTATTCATGACCGTAGGCAGCATATTTTAGCCAATGGCATTATTGAGATTTTTACGCGATCCAAAAACTGTTGGGCTAAAGAGAGACGGATATAACCCGTAGATTGAATTTTTCGAGTTTATTCGAACTTCCATTTAAAAGAAACTTGAAAGGAGGCTTGGAGTTGGTTATGATGGTTTCGTTTCATTTAAAAAGTCAGCTTCAGTTTAGCAACAACTTAACTCTTTTCGTCAAATAATTCATTTTCCACCATAATATTTGCACGGGAAACACCACTTACATATTTCAAAGTATAATTGTCCTTCAAAAGTCAAAAGGGCACTTTACTGGACTTTCATTGGTTCAAAACTGTAGATTTCCTCGGAATTTACCGGAAGTTCAGACGGCCAAATGTCCAGTTAGAGCTTTATATCAAACTCAATCGTCCGCTTTCGGAGACTTTCATCTCCAAAGTCTGTAATTATTTGCACTTTATAGCAATTTGCCGGTGTTTTTTGTCAATGCTTAAGCCACGGTATGAGCACTAAAAGGTCAGGTGGTAGTCCTCTAAACTCGTTGCAGGATTTACACCTTGGGGTAACTTTTCCCACCAGCCTATCCTAGGTTTCCGGATAGCGTTTGCGTTCTATAAAATAAGGACAATTTGCATCGCTTCCATTTAAACCAAATTTCAATTAACAATATTAAAGCAAACATAAAATTTTTTGTTATAACTCTGTAAGATTTGGATAGAAAGAGGACCATTCGATTCAGTTGTTCTGCCATGCATTGCGAAACTCGAAATTAGCTTTCAATAATCGATAAGGCTTAATGGAGCCATAGTCCACTTTATCGTATATTATTTTAGCGACAGCAGACTTTTTAAAAAATTTGTGGTTTATTTGTATTCCTCCTTATCATTAGCAATTCAAGTAAAACTGCACTCGAAAATTTAACAAAACTAACAAATCAAGACTGGCTAGCTTTAACGTTTATATCCGAATTTTTTGTGTTTCATCCTGTACATAAAGATACCCTAGAATATGATATCTCAAACTAAATTAGCTTCACTCATTTGTTCTAAGGAAACTGGTTTTCCAGTGTTAAACCTAAATGCGTATGGCTTTCCGAGTTTACATGAGTCTTTAGGACAGAACTACAAACCCCCTTGCTACTTTGTTTCCTGTCGTATTATGGCAGCGATTTTGAATTTAAACAAAAAGACCCTTATAAGTGTAATCCTCCCCCTAGGCAGATAGTTGATTCTGGTCATGCTCTGACGCTCTGAAGCTGTTAAAATATAACTTGTGCCTAGGTTGTTTGTGCCTAAAAAGTATTTTCAAAATACAAGGCCTCTCACAATACCAGTTGGATTGTGAAAACCAAAGATCGTCAGACATTACTTTATCTACAGTTAACGTACCACGCCAGGATGAAGTCAGACGTATATATTCATCGGAGCTGTGGGCCAAAAACATCACTGGAAAAAATAAGGTGCCACCAAGCAATGCATCTCCAAATTGTCCCTACTTAAGGGCTTCCCTAAATCCCTGATTTTAGAGGAATTTCGGTTAGCGAGAACAGAGCACGGCTGTAAACGTACTTTTAAAAGGAAATTTGTTGCTAGCTGCTGTCATTTGTTCGCAGCTGAAACAACCAACCGAACACAAACTAACCCAACTTCCAAAAAGTATATTTCATATTCCATCCAGTTGCGCCAAGCACACTTTCAAAAAACAACAAGACCGTATCAAATATTGGTGTGATCTGCATTGCTGGAACATACATTGACAGTTTTAAGCCGGTAAGGCCGGTATTCAGGCTTATTTTGGAGAATAGCATTTGCATAATTTATGCAAGATGCAACCAAGGTTAGATTAGTAATGAACCATCCGCTCTCGGCAAGAAACGCCTTGACCTCAACGAAAATCAGACAATAACTCAGGTCGCAGATAAAAGTCTACGACTGCCCCTGATGACGGGTTCGGGTGAGAATCCGAAACGTCAGGCCAATAAATTTCCTGTTCCAGCGATCGCGTCTTCGTGTTCTGAGTAGGCATTTTTACCACCCTTTCTTCCTTGAAAGCGCATTTCTTTGAGAAAACAATACAGAAAGCAAATGAAATGGTGCTCGAAAGTATGATGGCCAAGGTCGGGCTTCAGTTGCGTCGGGGGGACTTGCGCGATATCTTCCCTACCTGTATAAGGATAACTCGACAGTGACTAGTGGTAATTGTCTTTTAAGTAGTTTTTGGTGAAATACTTTCAGTTTATTACTACGCAACTTCACTTTAACTGTCGCGCCAGGTCTTAGTATGCTGTAATGGACGAATTCGGCATCAGACCGCTAATCCGTGACAACAAGGTTTCGGGCAGTTTCGGAATTTGGCGTCGATGCGACCTCCTCCTGTCACCGTTGAAAACTCATGACCTTACATATAAGAGTATGTTTAAAAGATTCCTATTTCATTTTAATTGCAAAGATTAACACATCGTCGAGCGTTCCTATGTCTAATACTGAGTTGCCAACCGGCTGGCATTTTCATATCCCTATATGTTTGTTGGTGACTATACACACAACAATTCGACAGTCACGAGTTACGACGCCCATCGTTTTCCCCAAGGAATGGACACAGTACAAGTGACCTGCGCAGGAATTAGCTGGTAGTAAGACAGACTTGCGCAGCACCGACCACGCTCTCTCCTCCCCCACCCATCTGGCTTCGGTGACGAGACAATGTCACAACGACCGAAGGTGGGTTCGGCTGCGGTGGCGGCAAAATACAAACAGCCCTTTCAGGTACGTCACACATGAACTGGCTCCACCAGATGTACCAGGTTACAGTGAAGGCGACTCGGATCTCGGACGAATGAAAATGCCACATGGGCCGCAGGGAGGAGGGACCATTACAGTTTGACTCTCAATTCTGAGGAAGACCGAATTATTCCGTCAGTTGGTAAGCTTTAAAGCCAGGAATTTTGGTGCATTGTGATAGATTCAATTATGTTCGAATTATTACAGCGAGGAATGCGCTGATTTGCCATGAAAGTGGATTCCCCATTGTCGACCTCACTGCCTCTTGTCTTTCTCACGCATTGGTCGACTGTCCGAGTCAGTCAACCAGGTGATGTTGGGATTGCGTTAGGTGTGGGTCTGCGCCTAGGTGTGCAACGACACCTTCCCTCATTTCCGGTAGTAGTTGTGGTTTCGCACGGGCTCTGTGTAGCCTGATTAGTGTGCGCCATGGGCCAGTCTGACCCTTGTCTTGTTCTATCGCACTTACAGCGGGGTCTGTTCTGTGGACAAACGTATCCCATGAAACGCCTAATTTTTTGCTGTTCCACCCAACTTTTTCTGATACTAGCCTCCGGCGGTAACTCCTGTTATGCTTCTGAGTCACCCACTGAGTGGGGCATATTTCATTTTTACACCTCCGGACCAGAGTTTTATAAATCTTTCCTGCCGTATCCTTTTCTTTTTTGTGCATCACCGCAACAAGTTCGTCGCATATAGCAACTCTGTCAGCATATGCGAGTTTTGAACTCACAAAGTTCTAGGATTCTAAAACAATGTCTTTTCATGTCCAACTACCGATTTTTTTATCTGCAGAAAAAGAAGAAGAGGCTTTGATCATAAGGACATTTAGCCCATCTAATCAATTCAGCGCAAAAATTACTCTTGTTAAATTTGGTCACTAAAAGGTCGCCAAGGTTCCCGTGATGAGCTTATGTAGGGCACCTTGAAAAACGAAACTACTTGCTCCCTCTTCATGATGCGTTAATTATGAGTAGTGAAACGTGACTTGATGACATTGGACTGCAGCAAATCCTTTTCTCCTGACTCATGAAGATTTAAAAGACTTCATTATACTTATTACCCAACCCGTAGCGAACATTTATAAAAGATGTGGAGATTACTCTATGTGATCCTGTGGTTAGCGACCAATTTCTAAGGAACTTAATTAAATAATTTAATTAAAAACTGAGGCATCTATCAGAAAAGACGCGGGGAACGCTGGAGATCCACTGATAAACCGAGCCTTTCGAGGCTGTTGTGCAGCTGCAGAATATCGGCGAGACGTGTGCCGTCAAGTATGGTATATCGTTCGACCTATGTAAATGGGTTCCTTCCTGTAACAGTACGCATTGGCGTATATTTTTTAAAACGTGAAGTCAGAAGGAACAGCAGTCAGGAAGAATTAATCTGGGGCCTGGGAAAATGAGCCATATTTATCTTGGTAGAGGAGCGCTCACCGATCGTTCTCAAGGAACTCACTCGTCCTGTTGGGTTTTATGTTTTCCCTCTCGAACCTAAGCAGCAGCCGCACAGCGGCGCATGATATAGGCAGAATAACGTTACCAACAAGGGCAAGGGAGACTGAAATGGACATTTCTGGCTTATTGGCCCTCGTCAGCCAGTCATATCCAGCCCCGAAGTGTGGAACACCTGGGCCTCCATCTTGCGACCTGTTCGTTTGGAGTCCAACGCCTCTAACCACTGAGCCACGCGCCCGTTGTCCTGTCGATTGCGATCGGGAATATACAATGGTAGGGGCACTCACCGATCGTTCTTACGGAACTCACTCGTCCTGTTTTGCCTTACGGGCTCTCTCTCGAGCCGAGCCACCAGCCGCACAGACGTGCATGATACAAGCAGAATGTTACTACCGGCAAAGACAAGGGAGACTGGAATGGCCATTTCTGGCTTATTGGCCCTCTTCACCCAGCCGTACACCTGGGGCGTTGAACTGCTAACCAACAGGTCACGGGATCGAGCCACAGGTGTTCCACATTTCGGGGCTAGGTATGGCTGACCGGCGACGGCTAATAATGGGTATTACAGTCTCCCGTGTCTTTGTTGGTAATGCTATTCTGCTTGTATTTATCTTTAGATTTTCTTCGCTGCGTTGTAACTTTAGACAAGAGCTCTAAAGCAAAACAGAAAGGCTTTCTTCTGCCGGACCTAGAAGATCCCCGATGGAAGCCAATGCGGCTTGAGACCATGCTCAATATCTAAACGTGTAGTCCAGGATGAACTAGGCCTGTATTCAGCTTTTAGTTCTGCATGGTATTTTAGTAAACTGTACCTGGCCGACAGCAGCAAGTATGTGAGAAATGACCGTTCCGGTCTCCTTTGGCTCAGCTGTTAGTATTCCCAGAGTATTACAAATGTTACAAGCCGTTTTTGGAAAAACTTTTTAGTTACCTCTGAAAGACGTTATCTCATTCCTCTGCAAAGTTATTTTTGTTAACAGTCTCTTGAGAGCATAAAAGCTTTAGGGGGGTTTACTTTGTCAAAAATTGAGTCGGTACTTCTGACTGCTGGCAGCTCTACCCACGAGTTCCCTTTTAAGCGATGCCGGTTTCGGGACGGTCATCTACCGGTGGTCATGACATGTCATTTTTGGTGCAGGTCGGAACGCAAATTTTTAAAAGGGCAGATTCACGTGTCTTGTGCAACTAACGTTGTCAGATAGGATAAGCTTTTAGCGCTGACGTAGGTAGTCTTAGCTTTGGCACCACGCAAACATTCCTCCTTAACTACTAGAAGGAAATCTGGCATTAAAAAACTATAGTATTCGGTTCATATGCAAGCAATTTCCTACAGCTTACAATTTTACCAGAAAACGTGTTTTCTACTCTGACCTCTTCCGTAACAGCATTGTTGCCCCGAGGTCTAAGTATGTTTCTGGAAGTGATTTGTGCTGATGTCTCGAATATTTCCATTGTTATCTTTTCGCACTAACTGTACTTGTCAACACCAACCGATCAGCAGAGCTGCCAGCGCATGCCGACCGACTCATCCACTCACGCGCCTGCGAGCACAGTGTTGGCTTTGTTTGCAGTGGCTGTTATGGCAGTGGTTTCAATAGGGCCTTATAAGCAGATCAGATACCCAGTTTTAGCACACTCTGACGCATTCACGCAGACGTAAAAGCCAGAGGGCGTTAAGTTCACTATGTATAGGCAGAACTATGGTCAGAAGTCCAGCTGTGAGGTACAAAATACGGACATGGACCGACAGATGCAGCAATATACCATTGACCTGGTAACTCAGGCACTGAATAGGTACCCCGTCGAACAGGAAGCGGCGGCTTACATAAAACGGGAGTTCGAACGGGAGCATTCTAAGTACTGGCACTGCATAGTCGGAAAGCATTTTGGAAGGTGAGTCAGTCTGGGCCACAGAGTGGTTCAAAATATTACGTTCTCGTTTTTCGGCATTTATCTTGTCTGTCTATTCTTTGTTATAACTTAACTCCCTTCTCCACGTTTTATTAGTCAACCTTCTATGTCTAGTCACGCGATTTGAACATTGGAAAAAAATCGAACTTCAAAAGTCCACTGTGCTGGACAGAGCAGCCACTCAAATGCACTTTAACAGTAAAATGCTACTCTAAACTCGAAGCAAAACACATTTTAGAGCCAAGAAACAAATTTTCATTGCCGAATTGTCGGATAGGGAAAGTAGTTTGATACAACAAGGACTGAAAGTGAAATTATATTATGTATGCAACTGAAAAATAAATATTACGAAGTTCTGCCTCAATGCAATTAAGGAAGGACTCCTGTGAGAAGCCAACACAGACAGATCGGAATACCTAGCTTTTTATTTTATCATCGGCGCAATTAAAATGTTCAGGTAATATGGTCATTTACAATGAAAAATAGGGCAATGTCTTGTCTGATTAAAGTGATCATTCATAGCAAATCACATGTACCTGTAACTAAACTGATTCTGTATTTTAGTCAAAACTCTGTTTTATCCTCATAATCTCAACAAATATGGTGGCTGAAATTTAATCTGGGCGCGGTTATTGAGCTTCTGGTGCGTTTAACTACTCGTCTTGTCAATGTTGATGACACTAATGAGCTACTATGGTTAGAAATCGTGTGGCGAGGAATTTCATTCAAACTATGTTTGACGGCCTGTTCTGGGAGGAAAATTGTCAAAACGAGTCGATATGAACACCTATGAGAATATTTTACCGATTATTTACGTTTACTTCCAGCAGATTTGTTTCTGTTTATTAAGTGCTGATTGGGTTCCGTCCCTCTTAAAGGAGAGGCATTCTTTGTTGCATGATTGAGCTTAAGGCGCACCAGAGAAATGAAGATAGGAGAGCAAACCATCAGGTTTCATGTGAACTTTTGAGTGGAGGTCTAACACTGGCAGATGGGATTATTGATCAGGAGATTAGTACGTTATAAAACTGTCTTAACTAGTGGGCGGTTCGAAACTTTGCAGCTTCCTCCTCTCTTTGACCGAAGATTAAAACTTGTCATCGCCCCCATTTTTGTCGCCATTTGTTCCTCCATAAGATGCAAATGATTTTGACAGCAAAATTGGAATGAATATCCTCCATCTGACTTTGCTTCCGTTAAGGCATTTGCAAAATCATATCTACGGTAGCTAAAGATTGAATGCAAAGTGCCACTGACTTGCAGTTTTGGAAACTGATACGCCGACTGTCACCTTCTATTTTGGGGAAAAGGGAAGATTGTCGTTTACGGATGAACTACGCTATCTTAGCTTTTAAAGGGCCAATTACATTCCGCATTTGTTTTCATAAAGTGGATTTCAATTTTTTCGTAAGTCTCTAGACTGCATACTAGGTAATTTCATTAATGCTGCTTTTATCTGTCCATTATTTCCCCATAAAGAAGTCTCTTCGTATTCTTTGCATGCTGGCATATACAGCAAATATCTTGTAGTCTTAGAGCAGCATTATAAAACTGCGGACATGATGGTGCGTAAATAATCAAACGCGCTGCCTAAAACTCGTAATTAAAAGCTTCTGGAAGGTCCAAGTGCCACGGCTCTGTTTAAAACCAAGATAATGTGTACGTTTTTACAAAAATAATAGGGGAAATGGCATTTTCCGTATATTTTTTCTTGCAGATACGATAATGTTTACAAGGGTCGTAACAATTCAATAGTTTACGTTACTCAACTAGGGATTTTCCTTGGGCTTGACATTTATGGGCGTCTGATAGAACCATCAGTCAGGGATCAGCATGCCAAACAACGTTCATCTAGAATTAAGTTCTTACTAAACAACACAGTAATCCTACCAGAGTGTTATATTCTCCTTAAACTTATATTTAATAATTTTGAATAATGCTTCACGTGCGTGCTTTTATGACCAAAATCTATCTAAGGAATACCACACTCCTCTCCCAATTATCTGTACAGATTAGTTAGGTGATCACGATGAGTATTGTGCCTTTAAAATTTCACAATAGCAGCCATCACGATCATCAAAGATCGGACTGGTTTTGGTTGAGGATGTAAGGGAGCAGGAAAGGGGACTAGAAATAGCGTTGGCAAAGTCCCACGAAGAAATTAAATATATTTATGTCGTCTGACCAGGCAGTTTTGGTGGGAAGGCCGATAAGACACGCTTCTTAAACTTCTTAATTTTCCTACAGGTAGCCGGAAGTTTTCCGCTAAACATAACATGATCTAACGGCCCTCGTAGCTGACAGTTTTGCCATATGACTCGCCTCGTAGGGCGACAATTTCAGTCTGACGCTACCTGACTCAATAAAGCTCTAATGAGCTTAGTAGCAGCACCATGGTAGTTGCTTCGATTGGTAGCTGGCACTCCGTTTCAGCGCAAGCGAAACTGCGCGAGAAACTTGGTTCGATAATAGGATATAAAACAGTCATGGCATGGAAAATGTATACAAAAAGTTTCTGTCTGGCTAATCAATGCACCCTTGACCATCTACAGTGATCTCAGCCTAATATTGTCACAGGAATAGGGGAATGTGTGAACAGAAAACGTCGCTTACCTTATATAAGCCTGCTTTACTATAATCCGATCTTTTCTTGGTTCACCGCGGGGATCAATGTCGGCCAGAGAGGATTAACTGCCATCATGGTGAGTTCTCAGATACCAGGAAACTATCCCGAGCGTTTGCTGAATAACGCGTCAACGAACCCAGCGCGTTCCCTGGGTGTCACTTGCACATAAATTATTAGAAACCGGGAAAAATCAGACTACGTACCTGGGGGACAATTTATTTATCTGTGTGCCGAAAAACTGGTAGGATGAAAACAGGCAAATGACGAGCTCAGAAACATGAAATTTGCGGATAGTAATTGTCCCTCTTGATATCGACTGACTGGTATCTTTGATTAATTGACGCTTGCAAGATCCTCGACCATCTCGAACTCGTAAGGTATGGGCAGCGACGTAGAAGTACTGAACAAGTATCTCCCATTCGAGACGGACTTCAGAACCAGGTAATTGTGTGACCAACTGTAAACCGCTCCTCCGTGAAGTTCTCAGTCAGGTCAATCCCACTGAAGTTGTGTCTCACGTATACTCTTGCAATATCCTAGAGCGTAATTGACGGAACTGAGTCTGTCACATAGTTGATTAAGAATGGAAGAAGACAATGCCCGGCCTATGTCACCGTTGGGGGGAAAATACTCCACCATGCACCGCATGTCAGAATGTTTGTCTGCTTGAATTTCCAGTGTATCTTAATCAAGACGAAGTGACTTAGGATCAGTCATCAGCTTTCAGGGCTCTTCAGATAATACTTCTGTGATTTTAATTAAACGATGGTGCAAAAGCAATAAAACACGTGATGTTCTCCCAATTAATTTAGCGTCCTTGTCCTGGAATCCATTGCAGGGGAAATGTCTTCTTAACGTAATCTCCACCAGCACCGAGGACATCTAATTTTTTCCTTATGTTGAATCCTGTACCGGTAATTTTTGTTTTTCAACAGGCAGCGCAACATAGTTCATCTCGTGAGCCATATTTGATGCCGTATGCACACGAAACCATGTTATCCTAGCCGACTACTAATTATGTTTAACACCACACCAATTTTGCATTTTCTCCTTGGTTTTGTTCCTTCGGATGCGTTAGGTAACTCTAAATATTGTTATTGCCGCTTACCTAAATTTTTTTCATACTTGCCATACACATTGTTTTTTATGGCGTTATTGTAACCAAAAGGGAGTTCAAAGACGCTCGTCTACCTTTCCCTTAATAAATATGATCTGATCTGATCTGAATTTCCTGCCGGGAAAATTTAGAAATTTGGACTGAACAACGCCGCAACTTGCTCACTCACATGTCTTTCGTCCATTTTCTCGTCCGTATGACCACCGCACTCTCTTCGTCGTCCGAGTTAGTCACTAACATTCTATTTTTAAGTCAGTGGGAGATAGCGGTTGACGAGGGATTTTCCGTTAGCTTGGTGGTCGTTAGATTCCCTCTGCCAGTATATCTTCTAGTTCCTTGCAATCAGTTTGGAGTCGCTTGAAGGCAATTATTGAACTCATCTTTTACATTCTTACTACTGCTTCATATCGAGGCATAGGCAGTAGCCAGCTTAATGTCAGAAATTCCTTCCTCTATCCGTATGTGAACAATATGAGAAGCGGCAGATTTCCATGCGCCAAACTCCTTCGTCATTTTATAGCGTATAGGAGACTGTACCCAATGCCTACCCGGACCATCATGCATACTAATATGGTAGACGATCTCTCATCCTGGATTCTTTTTTGGCCGTGTACCAAAAACACAGGCAGCGAAACTTTATAAATACCGACAATATTGATTTCGGAACCAGAAGGTATGCTCAATGTATATTCTCTGTGCGTGTTCTCAGACAGCTTGGAAATTCAGAAGCTACACACAAAAGGAGACTTCCCCTAACCTAGCATATTCACATTGGTTGGAGTTATGACACTTTTTTGCTTACTTTGAACAGAAAATCTACCCTTTCTACGCCCTTGAGCATCATGCTACAAACAGGGCGGGTGAACCATTGTTCTTCAGCAGTCTATAAACCCGTTTATGTCTTGGTTAGTCAAGCAGTTGCTGCAAAAGGCAGATTATAGTGGTACTGCTTCCTTCATTTCCGGTATTTTTTGATAAGCACTTCAAACCCTCCCTCCAGCCTGTCAGTTTCATATCTCAGACAGGTAGCGGAAATCTTATATGGTGACGACGATCGTCATCATATCGTTATTCAACTGGAGCTTTTGAGCCTTTATAAACGATGCATCTGTCAGATCGGTGTCCGGTCGCACTTTGGGAGTATTACATCTGCATGGTTCTTGAGTGCTTATTTCAAAGGCACTTCCTACAGAAGAAGGTCGTTCGGTTATCGCAACCCGTGAGTGTTTAGGGCAATCCGCAGCCTAGCCGCCGGAGAGATTTCAGTCTCTCAACGCTCCAATTATTCCTAATCTCCACTCTTTCCTAATGATAATGTTGCTTAAGTAGTTGGGAAAGATCTCTACAGTAGAGTCCTTGTTTTGGGGTCTCTTTGCGAGAGTTTCTTTCCAAATCTTTGTCTACAGTAGTACTCCTCTCCTGTACTAAGCAGTCTTCAGTCATTATGCACTGTAATATCGACAGGTTCAGTTTGTAAATGTCGAAATCCGTATTTACCGGGAGAAATAATATGCTCTTCAGGAATGATATCAAGGGTTAGAATAATCATGAGAAATATTGGTGTAGTTTACCGAAACATGACGAAAGACTAGTCCCAGGAAGTAGTTTAAAGGAACCAGCCGAGATCACCGTTTCTGCCTCAGGTGTTGGCTTTGAGTAAGAATCTGGAAAATCAAGTCAGCAGAGTTCTCGTATGAGCAAACAAACTAGCGTCTTCTCTAGAGTTTTTTACTTATGGTGAGAATAGATCGGGAGGTGTTTTCGACATCTGAGCCGTGACATCGAAGGTCCCATCAGGTTATCCGGTAAACACTACAAAATTTATCTGTAGTAGGTGTATTTGTTTAATTACAGTGGACTATTTGCGCTGTACCACAAATATTCCACTAGACATCGTGCATTTTCCATTCTATATACCTATGGCAGTAGCTACTTTATTTGGCGGGATAACGTTGATGTTATCTCACTGCACTTAACAATCGATAAAGAGAGTTCCTCGATTTCGGAGTCCCTGTTTAGGTAAAATAAGGCCCGACGTTGGTATCTGGTCTCATTAGCAAATCTCATGAACGCAGAAAATCCTGTTTGAGCAGTTTTCCTACTGGATAGCATAGGCGACTTCCATATATTGCAGTAAGTTGGGCGGGTAGCTTAATCTAATTACAAAAACTGCAGGTTCTTGTCCGGATCTTAGTAACCCAGGTGATTAGAACGTTGGTTGTTCTCAAACATTGTTCTTTCCTTCGTGGATTCGAGTCCCTCCGGTTTTATTACGGTTTAGTAGTCGATCAAGCAAATTCTGTGACTTTTTTTAAAAAAAATTGCACTTGGAAAATTTTTGAATCTGCATGGAAATCCACTAATACGTATCCTTATTAATAAAAGCTCGTTTTAATTTTGCTTTCATATATCGTCCAAAAAATATATATTGGCCTTAAATTGCTAAAAGGATTTTTTAGAGATTGGTCTAATTTTGGAAGGATTGTCCAATGTTGTTTAATCAGTTAATCTTATATTAAAGTGGTTTCCCGTATACCGCAAAGGTGTTTTCGATAAACAACTTTTTATGTATGCGTGTCTTAAAGGGTTTATATTGAATATACAAATGCGCGCTCCATTCCCAAAGAAAGTGCGCAAATAAAACTTTTCTAAACATGCGGGATAGTTCATATCCTTTTCCAACTTCAACTACCTAGCCTTGCTTTATCATCAAGTGGTTCATGAATTTGCATGCTTGTGTTGACAAGTAATTGAACTACGAATTAAACATTTTACACATGTCGAACAGGCTTCTGGGCTAAGCGGTAGTACTACTTACAATCTAATGTTGTTTAACACTTACATCTCTCTGGACAATGTCTTATGTCACTTAACCTAATGCTGATCAAAACCGGCAGTTTCGGCCTAGGGAGACTTAACTACCACAGCTTCACCACTCTATTAGTAAACCAAGACACCCGCTTAGCAGCATGTACTAGGTATTTGTGGATTTAAATGATACATCTGTCATTTATGCAGGGTCAAAAGTCGCAATTCCAACGAAATATGCTTCTCATTCCCACGGAAGACACTTCAGTGATTCGTACAGCTTATTATTTTGAGAGAACATGGTTAAGGTTGAAAAGATCACCGCTTAACAAAGAATGGACAAGCCACACCCAAGATCAATAAGAAAGGTGTTTTCGTTGCAAAACGTTTATTGGTAGAATGTTTTTACCGACGAAGTCAAGAGAGACTGAAATGGCCATTCCTGGTTTATTAGCCGTCGTCAGTCAGCCAGACCCAAACTCGAGGTGTGGAACAGCTGGGGCTCTACATCGCGACCTGTTAGTTAGAAGTCCAACGCCTCTAACCCCTGAGTCACGGGCTCGTTGCCTTGTCAGTTTCGATCGGGAATATACAATGGTAGAGGTGCGTTCACCGACCAGGTTTGCGGAATTCACTCGTTCCGTTGTGCCTTACGGGCTGTCACTCGAGCCCAACCAGCAGCCGCAGAGCGGCTCATGATATAGGCAGAGTTCCGTTAGAACGATCGATGAGCGCCCCCTTCTACCATTCTATATTTCCGATCGAAACCGACAGGACAACGGGCCCGTGACTCAGTGGTTAGAGGCGTTGGACTTTTAACTAACAGGTCGCGGGAGAGAGCCCCAGCTGTTCCGCACTTCGGGGTTGGGTATGACTGGCTGACGACGGCTAATAAACCAGAAATGGGCATTGCAGTCTACCTTGTCTTTGTCGGTAATAACATTTTGCTTATATCATGCGCCGCTGTGCGGCTGCTGATTTGGCTCGGGAGAGAGCCCGTAAGACACAACGAAATGAGTGAGTTTCGTAAGAACGATCGGTGAACGTCCCTTCACCAAAACGTTTATTCCTTTGCTATTTCAGTAATAGCAGTTTGTATTAACAATAAGGTATCCTCGTTTCCAAATAAGTATTAGTTTCAGAACAGAACACAGATTTTCGACCGCGAAGGCTCTTCACTTTAGGGTGATGACCTTTTAAAGTGCATATCAACTTTGCTCTGCGCAAAGTGCGTCTAAAAATATTTTCGGCTAATACTCGGAGTGCTATCAACTGAAAGTGCCATGGTAGGAAACCAAAGAACGAAATCTGCGATACGGCTTTTATCTGGTCGGTTTGTTTCAGATTACTTATCTAATCTGTATTATCAAAACCAGCAGTTCCTTTGACATAATGTACAAACCGGACATGAAAATGGCCTATAAATATTACTGGAGAGACAAGAAATTAACCACCAATTAATAACTATGTGTGATCTTAAAAAAGAATGCTAAATGAAGACCCATGCACCGAATCGGTAGCTCAGTGATATCACAGGGAAATCAGTGTAAGTGAACTATCCATACGACAAAGTCATACGTCTTAGCCGCCAATTGCTCTCTCTAATGTTTTGGTTTTTCTTGACGCTAATCATCGCGTCGGCTGTGCTTTCAAAGCGAAGATCTTTTCCTTTTTCCAGCTTTGTTTCGCACGAGAAGAACACGTTCTTCCACGCATTCTGCGGACAATTGGCAGTGCTCATCTGGAAGGCCGGTCGCGACTCCAAATACTAAAAACTCTTATTGAGTCACCCTATTCCTAAGAAAAGGTGCGTAGAGTATCTGTAAAGGAGAGCGCTTCTCCTATGTTATACTATTTCTACCTCTGTATGCCAACGGCCCTCATTACAATGGCCTTTGTCGACTGTTTATTTTATCCTTGCCTCCTCCTTAATAGCATGAATTAAGCTAGTGTATCGACGCAGATAATCAGTTTGTTTTGGAAAAATTAAACTCAGCGAAAGTGGGCAGTCTTTTATCTGCATAACTACAATGAGCGTTCGGGGAAAGGTCGAGGCTCTTTTTATAGTCTATTATTTACTTAAATTAAGTGGGCTGACCGTAACTATCACTGTTTTCATTTGTGAGAAGCAGGTAAAATAATGAGTAGTAATAGGTCTATACAAAATTGGTCCATATGTATGATAAAGTTCAGTCGTAAGAGACCTTTAAAATGCCTGCGGATTAAGCAAACATACCTAGGCTCACTTAGTTGAAAGGGGGATTTATGAACTGAGTGCCCGCCGAGGTTTAACCTATTGTTAACTTAATACGTCGGAAACAAATCATAATTGTTGCCGATAAAGACAAGGATAACTGAAATGGTATTGTTTTTTGGATACGCAGCGATGATCCAGAGAGCAAAATTACGAACGGCAGCCGTTTAATCCATCTAAACTCAGGGAGCATAGAAAATGCGTATAATTCACGAACAGCATGGACCCAGTTTCTGTCATTAGAAGCATGGTTACGCAAATTCCCACACACAGAGGGGATTCTAATCAAATTATTCCAGTTTAGTGTGAAGACGAGCAAAAGGAGCAGCGGGGCTGTAGTAGAGGGTAGAAAATTTTCGCTGTCATCGGTGGCAGTGTATTTGGATGTATTTTACGGTTGGATTTGCAGAGGGATATGTACCGGCATTGTTTGCATCTGGCTGAGACTGGTCTTATTCCTAGTTTAAATTCGCTGTGAAGGGGTCAAACCGTGTGAAACTGCAAGGAGACGGCAAGAACAATCTGACACTGTTCCCAAGCAGCTACTGCAAAACTCTCAATAGTTCTGTGCTATCAGTTACTCAAGTAAAGCTACAGTAGGTGGGCTAATCCATGAAATGTTAACCGTATTTCCGAAATGCGTTTTCGCTTCAAAAAGACTACCTAAGTAGGATTGTAAAACTTATCATCGTGTAGCATAATTATACAATAATTCAGCTACCTCAAGATCCCAGCTTTCGAACGAACCTCTTTCCGGCTGCATGCAAAAGCAACATTCTCCAATGAATTACTACTTAAGAAGCATGCATCTTTTTCATTGATTCCCGATTCCCTTCAAAATTCAATTGTATTTCATGAAAAACATGCATAAAAATATTCATTCTTTTACTGATTTGGTATAAATTACGCCTTTCTCCAACCTTCTAGTCGTAGAAAAGGCATACGTCGGTTTTCAAAAGCTTTCGCAATTCCCGAATAATTCTGAACCCGCCCTGCCGTTAAACTTGCATTCAGGGTTCCCAAACTACAAGTCGTGTATTTTCCGCGTACGGAGAACCATACATTTCTCTACGGTATTAAGACGAGACCATATGCGGTTCATAAAATTTAGCAGTGAATATGAGCCATATTGTTAACTCTTCAAGCCAAATTGGTGAATGCAAAACATGACGTTTTATGAACGGCCATTTCACGGCATTGAAAAATCCCACAGTTAGAAACATGGGATACGGGAAAATTTATCCCTCCGGAAATTCCTCGCAACGCCACCTGTATAACCGGGGGCTTCCTATTTACGTCTCGTACAATTTTTCAACATAAGATTGCCTGTGGTTGTTGAAAAGATGTTGATAGTGGAATATTCCTAAGAAGACAACTTACACATCTTATTTTCAAGAGTAAAGGAATAAAACATGGAATTCAATGGGAAGATATTACTAAGGGCTGGTTGAAATCAGTTTCTGCTGCGAGGTTATTTGAAAGTGTTTAGATCGTCCATGACCTCAGGGGACTCAAAAAACTTCATGTTGCCTGCAATACACAAACTTCCTTCGGGACTTTGGGCAGGAAATAAGAAAATCATGAATAAAATCAAACATACTTCTTTATTACATGATAACAGCAATATTTCTTAAAAACGATATATAACCGGGCCTAAACGGTCGATTTAAATTAAAATAGCATGAATGGAAGGTGGTTGAGGTGTCGAAGTCTATCGACGAACGAAAGGATGCGTGAACAGAGATGTAAACAAACGGATGCTGGCTTTCCAGTCCTCTCGAGTACAGTTGTTTCTGTGATGGACATTATCGAATTACTCTTGGCATATTCCCAACTGCTTCGTTCGAAGTAACCACAGGGAAACCAGGTGATCGGTGACATAAAACATAAGATCTTCTGGCAAGCTTATTCTACGTGAAAACTGATTTCCTTAGTTTTTGGTTCGATCACTATTTAGGACTTCAAACATGTCCAGAACAGATCTTTCTCCAAAAACGCAATTTAAATACATCTATTTTTCCACGTGATAGCTTATTTTCATAAGGCCATTTTACTGCCTTTAGGCACGATCGGAAGACTTTTGAGATGTATGCAGAACTTCATTTTATGTGGCAAAAAAATATAAAACTCACTAAAACCAGCATTCGAGCTCGTTTTATCAAAAAGTTTTAAGTGTTACATTAAAACTACCCGGTCGATCACTCGATATCAGTTTTATGGATGTTTATTCGATTTTCGAATTTTCTAGTAAACTATGCTTTGTTTGCAAGTGAATTTCTCCGCGCCTCACAAAGAACTCTTAGAGCATCCTAGATTAATATGTTTACTGGAAACTCTTATCGTTTCCGCATAGTGCAAAGACACATGAATATATACGAAAATTACATATGTACGTACGTCTCAACGACTTAGGCTATAATCACTTAGTGGATATATTTCAACACCAGAAATGGACTCCTTTTCAAAAACTCCCGTAATATGGTTTGCCTCCCTTGGCAGATTGTTTGGATTAAAAAAGAAGACTGCTTTCATGAAAATTGACCGACTGGCTGGAAATCTTCTGTAAATTAGGCATAGATAGTTCAAACACATTGAAAATTGCCTTCTAACTATCTATTAAAATTGAGTTTTAAATTAGGAGGTGCCTCTTAGATTTGCATGAGAGACACTTTCCGGAACTACGTTGAGAATTTCAACCTACAATGTGAACTAGAGAACGGCCAGTGTGAAAGTGATTTTCAATACAGCTCTTGGAAGATTCTGCTGAGGGGTTACTTAATAGATAAAAATTCATGTAAGAAGCCGAATCCAAACGTTTATATTGCATTACAGATGTAAGTTGGCGACTACCACATTTTAGGAGCGAAGACAATTTATTAGTCAGCCAACTTGTTGGTCTGTACCTCTGGAATACCTGACGAGTCATTGTCACTTAGGAGGAAGGGCGTTGCACCCTGCATGGTCTAACAACATTGTTAACTGCCTTCATTAACGGATCCTTTAGAAGGGGTTGTTTGCAGATGCCGAAGTGAACCAGTAAGACAATTTTATGCTCTACGAATATTCCAATGTTACGCTTGAAAAGTTAATTTGCAAACACATGTTTTCGGTAACACAATATCAGGCCAATACAGTTGCATAGAAATCGAAAACATGAGAAGTTCACAGGGTTTATAAGAGACTTTGGGGCTGCTAACACTCATCGTGCCCAAACTACCCGCATGACGAGGCTGATGCGCTATAATCAACGGGGCAAAGGGTTGGGCAGGCTGTGAGTGATATTCGTAAGTCGGGTAAGTGGAGTACACATTACTGTCATCAGGGGGTTGGGACAGCGTGCAACGAATATCTGGATTTGCCGTTGGCCACGGAAGACAGAAAACCTGTGTCAACGTCTTCTGACAACATAGCACTGGATTCGCCAGCCGTATAGCCACTGCCTTGGCTATAGCTAGCATCTGTTGGCGTAGGCCATTGGAAAAGTTTTCTGGTGTCCGGTAGACAACCTGAAAGGTTTTTTGACATCGACTCGGTTATTCATATCGACTAGATGTGCGAGAATTGAACTCGAAAACGATCTCTTTTACCCCTGTCTAGCTAAGCCGGTATGTGTTCACGAACTCTCCTTTCCAAGTATCTTGTTGTGCGGCCAATCTATTGCGTTCCATAGGAGCAAGTGAATGAGCAGATACACTGCGATGTGGCCTGCAACGGCAGTCGGTCTTTACCTCCCAAGCATGGGAGGGAAGAATTTGTAAAACATGCGTGTAAATTCACCGCGAGAAAGTGCTGGCGATCGCTGTCTTTAAACGTCACCTTTCTAGTTCACCTGTTGTGTCCTCTTGAAAAGGCAATCTTATAAACAAGTCTTTCTTTTCTGCAGTTACCATAGTAGTCTTTGCAGTGCGCTCCCCATTTTTTCGCAGGAGAAATCTTTCCAGGTGTCCGTTTTCACGGAGTATGTTTTGCAGCTGCTGCAGTTCTTCTCTAACAGTCTGCTCTGTGAGACAGGCCCCATCCTAGCTGCCAATTCCTGAGCCAAATTGCGTTTGATATCTAGGAGAATAAAACTGTGAAAATCAATGCATTGTCCCATTCCGGTTTCCTTTCAGAACACCCTAAGGTGGATAGGTTCGTCCTCTTGTCTTTACAGAGAGGCATCGAGGAACGCGATTTCCTTGTCTGCCTCGAACTCTATAGAGACCTTTGGTGGGGGTGTACACTGTTAGACTTTTGGAACAGGGTATCGGTGCCTTTTCAAGAGGAGACAACGGGTGAACTAGAAAGTTGACGTTTAAAGACAGCGGTCAC
The DNA here is from genome assembly GCA_902702965.1 of Spirometra erinaceieuropaei. NCBI lineage: Eukaryota > Metazoa > Platyhelminthes > Cestoda > Diphyllobothriidea > Diphyllobothriidae > Spirometra > Spirometra erinaceieuropaei. Next base: position 724,639 of record CACRXP010000118.1, read on the forward strand.
TAGCACTTTCTCGCGGTGAATTTACACGCATGTTTTACAAATTCTCCTCTCCCACGCTTGGGAGGTAAAGACCGACTACCGTTGCAGGCCACATCGCAGTGTATCTGCTCATTCACTTGCTCCTATGGAACACAATATATTGGCCGCACAACAAGATGCTTGGAAAGGAGAGTACGTGAACACATACCGGCTTAAATAGACAGAAGTGAAGAGATCGTTTTCAAGTTCAATTCTCGCATATCTTATCGATATGAATCACCGATGACAATGACGTGTACTCCGCGTACCCGACTTACGAACATCACTCACTGCCTGCCCCACCTTTTGCCGTGGTGATTATAGCGCGTCAACCTCGTCATGCGGATAGCTTGGGAACGATGAGTGTTAACAGCCCCAAAGTCACTTATAAACCCTGTGAACTTCTCATGTTTTGGCTGGGCTCGAGCGGAAGCCCCTAAAGCACAACGGGAAGAGTGAGTTCCGCAAAAATGATCGGTGAACGCCCCTCTACCACTGTATATTCCCGATCGAAACCGACAAGGCAACGATCCCGTGGCCCAGTGGTTAGAGACGTTGGACTTCTAACTAACAGTTCGCGAGATCGAGCACCAACTGTTCCACACCTCGAGGTTGGGTATGGCTCGCTGACGACGGCTAATAAACCAGAAATGGCCATTGCAGTCTCCTTTGTCTTTGTCGTTAATGCTGTTCTTCCCATATCATGCGCCGCTGCGCGGCTACTAGCTGAGCTCGAGAGAGAGCCTTAAGGCAGAACGGGACTAGTGAGTCCCCTAAAAACGGTCGGTGAGTGTCCTTCTACCACCTCATGGCTGTATTGGCCTGATTCCGAGTTACCGAAAACATGTGTTGACCAACTTGACAATTTTGTGCATTTAGCAGGCTTGTTGTTTTGGACGTTCAGCGACCTACTGTCCGGTCTAGTAGCTGGAAATTCCCTTCACTCCTTATTTCCGTTGTATTTTTTCTGACTAGTCTTTAGACACCCTACTCACGTTCTCTCCTGTAGCAACTTCCGCGTCAATGCAACATCCCAATCCTTCAAATTCCCTTTGATAAAACTGGTCAACCACCATACGGCCACGTTTGGCACTAAACCCCTAGCCTGCTGGGCATATTCAAAGCGTGACCTAACTGGTGGGAGATGTAGAGATTTACATATGATTGCTAATCACTTGCAAATCAACATTAACGCATGGACCTTATATCTATATCAATAAAAGACGACTTCAAGGGAATTATAAACATACAACAAACATGCAAGGTAATTTTGCATTGTCTGGAAATAACAATTTCTTTAGAAAAACGGAAGATACCGAAAACATTAAAAATGGTTTTGATCTAGTAAACTTCAATTTTGGATGTACAGAAATCCTGTTCATGCAAATGACGTTGGAAAATAGCCCTTTAGTAGGGTTTACATTTAAATATCCTCTAAGAATTAGTGTGTTGTCAGGTATTAATATCTGCCAACAGTCTACATTATGAGTATGGATTCAAAAACGGTTCCCCTGGGATTCGTTGTATTTTTACGTTTCTACTCTGACCGAGATGCAATCTAATAAGGCAAACACGATTTCATTGGATTTTGCTGATAGGGACATCATAGGAACCAAAGTTTTTATAAAGGCACAGGTTGCCAAGCCGATCAGTAACTAATAAATTTAAGTATAATTGACAGGCGTAATTGTAAACACCGAGAATAAGAACGTTTTTCCGCTAAATCAACTTGCGCTTTCCGTTTGTCCTGGATTACGCTGAATCTCAGATCGGACTTGAAATATCGCTGAACACTGTATGATTTCCAGTGTTTTCAACCGGTTGCTCATATATACAAATTTTCTATTATGTGTTTATTATAAACGTTAAAATCAGATGGTTAGTGAAGGCATTTACCGAAATAGCGAGTGTTGAGACGTTCCTTTTCCTGTAGATGGTCGTTTGGGTCACGTTTGAAGACTCACCCAAGCATCATACCTCATCGTCGAATATAATGAACGTGCACGAAATAATTCAACAACGAATATGCTTTTGATCACTTAGAAAACGTTTCCTAATAAGTAACCTTTTCAAGGAGTGCTTTAACATTGCATTCGTTTGATAGATATCTGTGTACTTTAACTTTTACTTGGCATAGTCAATAAAAAACTGATACTTTTCGCCATTTCCTTTACGCTACAAAAAAACTCATATTTTTCTGCCGAAGACGTAAGAACATGCCTTTCTCTTTATATTGCGGCCATCCTCGCCGTCTTTGTTCACTTTTAGGTCCAGTTCTTCGATTATGCATGCACAACGGAGTGGCCATACAAATACTGATATTTTGCTAAAACTGTTTAAGTTTTGCCCATTCCGTTTCTAAACTACGTATATGCAGAAACTAGACCGCAGCAAAAGTAACGTTTCATATGTCATTTTGGTGTCACCCCATAGAATTTTCCAAATGGCAAAACAATTTCAGCCCATTTAAACGAGGGATTGCTTGTGTGCGTTACTACTGTACTTTAAGGCAGGGCTTCGAGGAATGCAAACGTCTGCGATGCCAGGATCAGAAAACCATGGCACTCGCAGCCTGGTGTGCGCTGGCAGTTCCCCGGTGCCTGGTTTTATGGCGGTAGATGCGCTTGCGCTCTCGCCGAATATACAGGTCGTGCGTATGACTGCCGAATAATCCTCGTCCTTCCTGTTGCTGTTGTCGTTTCCGTTGCTGGTTAAAATCCTGGTCATATGTTTGTTGTGGACCAGGAAGTGTGGTAGTACGCCGAGGTGGGGGTCCGGCAGCGCCAGGCACCTGCGCCTCTTTCACCTCCGCTCTTCTTGAACATGTCTTGATACCGGACTCAGGTGGAGAAGAGATAATGTAGTAGATGCTGCACAGGTCTACTCTCATTATAAACTAATTCACATGCAAGTTTCCGTGTCTGCTTCACCTTCTTGTAGAGCACACGGTGGACATCTTCGGCTACGACGGTTGAACTCCCACTTTTAGGCACGAACTTGCACAGATTTGCTTAGCTGTCCTTTAAAAATCGGTAAAACGTTTGGTGCTCTAAAAATAACCTGTGTGTTAGCAGACTGAGTCCGACTGGACAAAAAATCAATTCTCCAGTTCGGCTAGCTCTGTTTAGTAAAACTATCTAGGTTAAATTAATCTCCTCTCAGAGAAAAACACGTCTGGATGCGCAACCGAAGTCTAGGACGGGTGCTAGCATAGGAAATCTCCCGTCCATTCTTGCTCAAAGTTATAGACATTTTGCTTAATAAAATTGTTCAGACATATTTTCTGCATGAGAAAAGGACGTGTACTTGAAGGGGCTGGGTGGGCGAGCGAAAGATGCAATGCCCAAGGTGTCCGAAAATTCTCATATCAGTTTCTGTCATCATGTTTCATGAGATAAGTCACTTGGTGTACGTTAGGATGTAGAATAATTTAGGTCAACTCTGAAAGTGTGACGTCGTGGCCATTCCGGTCTCCCTTGTCTTTGTCGGCACAATCTCATCTATGTCTACTACTAGTCGCTGTGCGACTGTCTGTAAGGGTTCTAGTATGGGCCCCAAGGCACAACGGAACGAGCATGTTCCGTAACCTGATCGGTGAACGCCCACTGTCATAATATATGCGTATGTATGTATCGAAAACAAATCCGAAGTAATCAGAAGACGAGGTGGCGAGCATACGTAGCTTTCGATAAATTCTCGTCGGGCCAGTACAGTTATCTAGGAACGGGGTAGAAGTAAAACATGCAAGCGATAAGAGAAGTCGATAAAAGTACTCCTTAAAACAAAGGCGGGGTGTGGGACTGTGGGGGAGGGGGTGGGGGTGGGGGTAATAGTAGTCATTGTCAGGGGCGGGGTGAGAGCGCAAGTGCGCGGGGGAGTTGCACCGTTAGTCAGCCTTCGACCACTGTAGGCGCGGAGCCTGAACGTGGTTCTTCTGTGCGCATAAGGTTGGCTTTCGTAACCTAATGGCGGCCGCTTCCGCTGTCGCTAACAGGCGCTGGCCTAGTAGCTTAGGGTAACTCGATGGGACCTTATAAATCACACGAAAAGCTTCGTTGGGGTCCACACGATGTCCGGAATCGACAACATGCGCGAGAATGGCGCTGCAATTGCCACTGCAGAAACCGACGTAGCTATGCTCTTAGATGCGGCAAATCAGGCACATCCGTCGATCAAATTCACGCTGGAGATCGAAACGGCCGGTTCGCTCCCTTTCTTAGATGTTCTTCTAAGCAGGAGACCTGACGGCAGTGTCCGAAGAAGCGTCTATCGGAAGAAAACCTGGTCTGGACAATACACGAACTTTGCCAGTTTCGTACCCCTCCAACAAAGACGAAATCTAGTCCGATGTCTGGCACAAAGAGCAAGAAAAATTTGCTCAACAGATAGCATCGAGGAGGAGCTCAGAAAAATCCAGGACTTCCTTCGAGAAAACGGGTATCCTGACAGGTTCATTGCAAAGAACATTGCCGAAAGACCGGTTAAACCCGCCACACCGACCGCTGAAAAGAAAACTTTGTTCCTCAAAGTCCCTTTCCAAGGGGACGCGACGAGTGAACTTCTAAGGAGACGCCTTGATCAAGCTGTCTCGCGAACCTTCCCAGCAGCAAGGGTTCAAATATCATTCTCTACTAACCCTATTTTACGCGGAGAAGGTAAGGATAAGTTGCCACCGCAGACCACCTCAATGTGCATATATTCCTTCACTTGCTCCTGTGGAGCAGGTTATATTGGTCGCACGAGTCGGCGCTTATCCAAAAGAATACGCAAACACCTCCCGGCATGGCTAGGAAAAGGCGAAAAGAGGAGTATAAGCAGCGCCATTCTCGCGCATGTTGTCGATTCCGGACATCGTGTGGACCCCAACGAAGCTTTTCGTGTGATTTATAAGGTCCCATCGAGTTACCCTAAGCTACTAGGCCAGCGCCTGTTAGCGACAGCGGAAGCGGCCGCCATTAGGTTACGAAAGCCAACCTTATGCGCACAGAAGAACCACGTTCAGGCTCCGCGCCTACAGTGGTCGAAGGCTGACTAACGGTGCAACTCCCCCGCGCACTTGCGCTCTCACCCCGCCCCTGACAATGACTACTATTACCCCCACCCCCACCCCCTCCCCCACAGTCCCACACCCCGCCTTTGTTTTAAGGAGTACTTTTATCGACTTCTCTTATCGCTTGCATGTTTTACTTCTACCCCGTTCCTATATAACTGTACTGGCCCGACGAGAATTTATCGAAAGCTACGTATGCTCGCCACCTCGTCTTCTGATTACTGCTATGGGAATTTTCGCAACTCTAAAAATCCGAAGTAGTCGCTCGTCTCTTACGACCACTTGGGATCGACGTCACCCACAGACCTGAGGCGACAATAGGACGTCTGATCATGAGACCCAAGGTCCGTTTGTCACGAGGAGAGACACGAATGTCTTCTACCATGTTCAGTACAGTTTCTATAGGACAAACTAGCCTGGAGAGACCGACAAACTACTACTGACCTGCATGAGTTGGCATGAAAACGCAGTGAGAAGGATGAACCCATTCTCTCTGGCGGTGGAACACCGTGCAGCCTCAGGACACACTTTCGCCTTCCAGGATGCAGAAATCCTAGGCCGATATGTAGACCAAACAGCCAGAGAAACGCATGACGCCTGGCACACCGTGCCAACTTCCATCAACCGCTGTACGACTCTCCCGGTGGCTTACCAGACCACCGACATGTGCAGCATCTATAGGTACTGAGAGGCGACGTACAGACCGTACCTCCGACGACAGAAGCTTGTTTGGTTTTGAAACGTCAGGATATTAAATCTATGGTTCCTGTGATCGCCTCTTCTTTTCACTTAAGCCCCAGGGTGCGCATTTGCATATGTATATGATTATGTCTACTTGCTGAACAATCCTAGAAATTGTCTGGATGAGAGACTGCACGGCCTACTGCCTGACCGTCTCAGAAAGTCTCTGAAATACACGTCTTTTGGAAACCGAGATACTGCCCTCCTCCACGTTTAAAATATGGAGGAGACGAAATGACCTGTGAGAGTAATTCAGTGCATGAATGTTAGATGCACCTTTCCCTTAAAGCAATAGTTAACTCATACATACAGGTAAAATGAATAATAAACTATACATGCATTTGGCTGAAAAGAATTTCATCCAAAACCAGAATATGACTCCATAGGAATTAGTCTTGGGATTTATGTTCTTGGCAGTCAGTTCCGCAACGTCACATAAGTAACCTCTTTTTCATTCGAAATATTTTGATCAGGTACGTCAGAATTTTGTTGGCTTATTGTGCATTTCGCACCTAGATGCAAGCAGGTGGTTTCACCGTCTCCTATCTAGAGAGTGGGAAAGGGCAGATGAGTGCTTTGGCCCGTTCAATTACTCCACTTTTCTTCATTATGTGAACGCACAAACTTGGCTGCAGCAACCAGCACGTAAGTCCATATGATTAGCGCTCACCGGTGTACTGTAATCTTGGTGACATCATCGATTACAGTCTTTTCTGGTGGTAATGGTATTATTCATACAGAACGAGGTCGAGCATGTCGGCGGGTTCACCAGACACAAACACCTCCTCCCAGACCGCTTCTCAGATTTGGCAGACGGTAGCTGGTCCTCTGCACGTGGCTCTCGCCAAAATGCGAGAACGCCCCGTCAACACATAGACCACAGAAGGGAAATAGTATCAGGTGACCATTCGTCTCCGCTATCGTTAAAGTGAACAGTGTCACAAGGGGAAGTGGAATTCGAATTCAAAAGGACTTGGGACAATGAAATTCACAAGTGGGTGACTGCCGTAAGACACGCGGGGCACTGAATATTCGGCCAACACTGGCTGATCTTTCCTACGTCAACCGATCAGCATCATTAAGGTCGAATTCGACAGATGAGAAATGAATTCAAATAATACAATATTTGATGCAGTACTCGGAGTCATGTTTATATGGACGCAAAGGTGAAAATGGTGTAGATACGTCTAAAGTGTGCGGGAGGACAAGGTTAGGGAAGGAGTACTGTATAGAATTTATGACAAAACTAGCGACACCATGGCTCGCAGGAGCATTTTCAAAACCGCTTTCCAGACAGGATGAATAGCAGCCTAATGTACACCTCAGTAATCGTTTTGCCTGACGATACAAAGCCGCTGTTTGATCTTTTCATTACAGAAGCGATCACACCCACGCAAAATTATCTGTCGATGCGTGAACTCTACTTTTTGCTTAAAAGTCATTGTGTTTTCAGGAGAATGCAGCGAGTTTACGCTAATTCGGAGACTCTCTAAGCAATCTCCCCAGCCCCAATCATTTAATTTGGTATGGCCTTCCAACCAATCTTCATGTGGTGTCATACTGATCCCATTTTGTGAACGCCGCGCCGTCAATCTGTCCGCCCTCGATCCCGTCTCTGGTGAAGAACTCGCGTATGGATGCGAAATGTCCAGCTGTCGGTCCTGCCTCCTATCAATCAGTTCAGTGTGAATCTACCACGCAATTAGTGTCAAGGCCAGTATTGCAGAGGACTCGATTTTATACTGTGGGTTATGAATGTTGCTGGGCAATTTTCATGTCGAAATGAAGGAAGATAGCCGTTCATGCCGATCTGTCAGAGTTTTCCTTTTTCTGCGCCTAGCCTACTGAAAGAATTCAAGTACATATGATTATGGAATTTCAGCCAGTCAAGCCACACCACGTAACCGCTCCCACAGCTGACTGCGTACAACGAAAACGGGCGGTTGTGTAGTTCTTTCTTGTGTTCACGTCATGCGACTTTGCCATCCGAGTGCGGAGGTCTGACTTCCTGCTGGTCGACTGCCTTATACGATGTTGCAAAGCCCAGCGACGGCACCGTATCATGGCAACTGTGAACCGGAAGTACGCTTGCTGGCCACAACTGTTGTGTAGTTCTGTTCTTGAGTTAAAGCGGCAGGGGAGACAACTTTAAGAACCGTTACGAACAGCTATTTAGGACCCGTCTGCGCTAAAAATTCCCAGGAAGCCTCATGCGAGGTCCGATCCGAGTATTACGATCCATGCTCCAGCGGTGGGGGCGAATGATAGGCCTCTTATCATTGAATGCCAGAATGTTCTTGGAACCTACCACCAAAAATCTGACGGTGCTCACTTTTCGTCAGTGCAACGTGGACATCTGCGCCGGCCGGACATTACCAATGTAGCGCGTTCTTTAATTCCGACATGGCTACCAGCAACCGACGGCCGTCTGCCTTGTTTACTTCGTCGATGAGTTCGATTTTGTCCATCGTGAGTTCCTGTGACAAACAATGAAACTAGACAATGGGTCGAAAAAACCTTCGCCATAATTAGGACTTACCATGACTCCACTATTGCATGAGTTCTGGCTTATAGTAATCTCTCAGCCGTCCGATGTTGGATCTCACTATCAACAGGATTGCACCCTATATTCCATTCTCTTCGTCTACGCCACTGACTGGATTCAATAAATCGTTCCACGCGGTTTCGACGGCGTTGTATTTGCACCCGGGCGCCAGCTGACCGATCCCGACTATGTTGATAATATCAGCATGTTAGTCTCTAGTCTTGGTGCCCTTTAGACGGCGCATTCGCGGATGAATAAAGTCGTCAAATCGCCAGGTCCATCCATACACGCTAGGAAAACCAATGTGTTTTCGGGTCGCATACTTGACCAGGAGAAGGCACTCCTAGGGCTTAGTAACTGTAAACTTGAAGAAGTAAACAGTTTTAAGTACTTCGAACGATTCTGTTACCAGATGTACAAAGCGAGGACGACATCGTACCCCCAATCGATACTGCACACAGGGTTTCGACAATCTTTAGCAAGTGTTTATGGACTGATATTACAAAGATCCGCGTGTACCGCGCAAACGCCTGGTCAGTCCCATTATACGGTTGAAAATTCTGGGCTGTGCCCGTGGAAGATGATTTAAAACTATAGGCGTCTGGCCACTGCTGCCTGAGAACCATACTTTGAATAAAGTACGCGGACTTGGTTTCGAGTGAGACTGCCTGCACTCGCTACGACAGCACTGCAAAGGTATCTCAAGTCATCCAAGAGACATAACCATTGTGATTTGGGCACGTTCTTTGTCGCCTGCCTCACGAGCTCAGTGCTGATCTCCTCGATCCGGGGTCGTTACCCATCTGGAGGTGTTGAAGCGGAGGCCAACTAAAAACCGGACTCGGTGAAGTTTTCAAGGACACGGAAGTTTTTCCTGAACCTAGTGTATTCAGTCTGTCGCTGGAGGAGAGAAAGTCTCGCGGCCGCAGATCTTCACGCACGGGGTGGTACTAGTGCAGATAGGTTGGGACGCGCGTGAGACCCTGGATACCACGACTTTCAGGCCCGGTCCCGAATTGAAAGAGAAGGAGTGGGACGCTGGCTGGGAGGATCGTACATTCTGTACAGAACAGCGGGAGAAGGGGTTAGAGAGCGTTGGCACCCGGAAGAAGGCACTCCGGCGTCCCCAGTGCAAGGGAATGCGGCGAAGCGTCTTAAGCCAGGACTCGTCTGACTCGGCCTTGAATCTGATTGGCCAGTCGGAGGGCCTAGTGGGCGAATGCCAGACAGCCCTGGTGCGCACGTGCAGACACTTGCGAGAGGCCCAGCGTTGCGGCAGGCGATCGGAGTAGACGGCATCATCGAAGCCGTCTAAACCGGGCAGGACAACATTTGTATCGAGTGCAAGCACACAAGGGCGACGTAAACTGTCGAGCTTGCATCTTCCAGGTCATACCTGTCGGACCGTGATCCCATATCTCAATTTGCATGAGCACTTACCTTAGATGCTCCATCACTTACAAGTATCCCAGTGATAATGAGCCAACTCGCCGAGCAATCGTCACACCAGCATCCAACACGGATGACGAAATTATGGCAATTAATGACTCGGACGCGGACTAACAAGCCACCATCGCATCAATTACGAGCCCAGAGGTGATTGCGAGAGCTGTTAATTACAGTACTAATATGGTCCCACGGCAGCCACGTGCTATATCTACTACACTCCTTGTGCCACCATTACCTTTATCAGCGGCTGTCTCTGCTGATGGCTTCGAGTGAGAATCCGAAACGTCAGGCCAATAAATTTCTTATTCCACTGATCGCATCTTCGCCTTCTGAACTGCCACCTGGAACTCGCCTGTTCGCTTCTATCACTTGCAGGACCTGAATTGAAACATGAATGTGGAACAGAACGTCGGCTTGAGTAACCATTCGCTGATTCTACATAATAAGTTCTGAATGTTCATTTCAGCGTCTCTAGCCTTCTTTAGTTACTTTTTTAGGTTGTGGTTTTCTAGTCATTTTGTAGGTTCGGTCGGATCTTATTTCGTAGCTGTACCTGCGGTAGACAAGCCCCAGCCTAACTCAAACTCCTACCCTCTAGCCTTGACCCTTTTTCCCTAACCCTAACGAAACAGGATCTTGCCGCAGGTTCCAAATAAATGGAATAAGTTTAACCATACTCATGAATGGAAGAGAATATGTGCATCCCAGATTCTTGTTTAAAAGGAGACTAAGGCACGATCACTGGGACGGTAGCTTTATTGGTCTTAGCCTTCGAACTCGAACAGGAGTTCATCGTCAGCGGCTGTTAGAGTGCAGCAACGTGTGAGCATTTAAACCGTTGTACCGTGAGGGGGGTTACCTCCGTGGCTGTCTGGTTCGCGCTGCCTGGCCCACAATGGTCCCCCCTGCACCGTGACGGACACCAACGCCATCAATAGACACATGGACTTGCCTGCATGTTAGCACGCCCTACGCCCACGCAGCCAGATGGCGCAGCGAACATCGCCGCGAAGGACAAATGCCGTCACCACACCGGAGGACCATTGCAGGCCAGGCAGCACGAACCAGACAGTCACGGACCCAACCCCCCCCCCATCCTCACGGTACAACGGCATAAATGTCAACACTTTGCTGTACTCTAACAGTCTTTGACGATGAACTTTTGTTCGATTTCGAAAGCTAAGGCCAGTGATCGTGCCTTCGTCTTCTTTTACCCATACTTTATGACATGAATGCCTAAAATATTTCTCCCTTCAGTGCCTTTATGTGAGATTGTGCTATCTTGGTATTATGTACTCGATGAATGTACCCGATGGATTATTCATACATCCTAGTGTCCTCAGATTTGCTAATTCTCACAGATATTTTAACGTAATTAAAATATACACAGTGTCTATGCATTTTTAAGCGTACCTTGCGTAGTTAGTTGAAAAACTGTTCATCCGAAAGTCAGAATGCGACCTTTAAAACTACCTTTGAAATCATGTTTCTTGCAGACCAGTTTTCCAACCTCGCCTCAGGGGACATTTCCATCTGGAAGCCCATCTGAAGGACTTCTCCGTGGTTCTGCGGTTTCGCACGTACATTGCGGGGATTCATTGAGTTGCATATGCGACATGGCTGTTAATGAGGCCAGTGAGATGTGACCAACTTTATGCAACAAAGCGTTTAAATCGCCTCTCATTCCGCCTGTCTGACCGTCTTTCCCTGACACCCTTTATCCTGTTACGATAAGCTACGCTTAAGAAGGCTGAGAAATGACCACCCGGCCATTTCGTCCAGTCTTATTTTCTGTCATCTTGGTCCTGCCTTGCCTCTAGAATATTCTGTAAACGAAAAATGATAGAGGACCTTCACTGCGCAAGGTTTCCGCTCTATAATTCTGGGGAAGAACCAATCACCACTTCCTCCATGCAGCCGGTTTCGCACACGACGGCGAACTACCGCGAGTTGCATGCAGACCTGAGTGAAATTGAACTTTCGCCAGACTACGGAAGCCGGTCTCCAGAGTCCCTGCACCATGAGACGTTTATATGAGTTGACTGTGTTGACTTTAAAAGAGGCCCGTACGTTTTTTGTTAACAATAAGGTCAGAATGGTGAGGGCCGCGTCTGGATGGAGTAAACATCTCCGGCTGCGGCCGACAGAAGCTTAACCAATGGTTCAGTGATAGAGCGTTAGACTTTCGTTCGCGTCGACAAACTGCAGAACCGGGTTAAGATGAAAGATGTTTCCGGCCTGGAGTTGGATCATGACAAGCCGATGAAGGAAAGCAAGCTACAAGTGTTCATTCCAGGCACTATTCCTTTGTCAGTGACGTCACCTGAATCGTCCTAACGCCCTTAAAAGCGTGTTTGTCACCCATCTTAGGGATGGGGGGGACAGTGAATATGGTACAAGAATTTTTTTCTGTATAGAGAGAGAGGGGGAGGAATTCGCTTTATTTTGAAATCACAAATTCAAAATTTTCAACAAAACTTGGCTCCATTCATTATGGGCAGTAAATAAGTTAATAGATTATTCCAGAGTCAAAAAGTTTAACACAGAAGGAATGATTATTATGAAGACGGTTGGAGTCTTAACTTCTGTATTTCTATTTCTTCACACGTAAGATAACGCTCCAGGAATGCCAGTACAGAAGCTCGAAAAGCCGATCTGCGACAAGACATAAGTCGGGAACCGCGGCGCATAGGGCGGTAAGACTTTGCAGAAATAAGATCAGAATGCAAGGGATGGGCAACGTCATCTTTAATCCGACCAGCAAATTGCTTGACCGTATTGAAATGTTGTTGTAGGATAATATCGACTAAAAATGATACTAACTGTTGGAATTTTTAAATGCGAAGAATAAGGCCGGTTGATCAAAAACCGACTTTAAATCTGTTTATGCTAACGAATTTTAAGTATACTCTCCAATTTGCACGATACCTCTGATGCCTATGGCCTTTTGCTGGATAGACTCGACCTGTCCACAGACAACTGGGCCACATGAAGTTCATGGAACCTTTGATATTTTCGTAAACTACGTTACGCCTTTGAGATGGGAGCCATCATAAAAGTTTACTTACACCAGAGGGGTCGAATTTCACTCAAATGTATGCTTATGCTGGCCAGAGCTTTCAGCTTGCCAAATCGAGGACTTGACAGGTTATATGGGGAAGTTGAAGATTTAGCGTTCCAGACAGATGCTTTGGAAATCTAGGAGAAAATTATGTTGCCAACTTTAATATTTCCAGTGGTTTCAGGCGAGGAGGACAAGAAATGGGTGACGTTGCAGTCGCAACCGCACTTATATCGACCAGTTTCGAAGACAAGAGCCAATAGCTATTCCCCAGTGGGTTCACTGGCCCTCTAACCAGGGTGAAGGGCGGATGAGTGTTCTGCTTGTTGCACCTGGCAGTTTGATGACAAAGACGCCAAATGAGTCTTTGGTAGTATCTCTTCAAACCAGTTCATAATGTACTTAGAATTCCTATTGACACAACTGTGGAAACTTCGGTGCCCCTGTGGGATTCGAACCCACGACCGCAAGGGGAAGGTCTTAGTACAGTCAACGCTCTAACCACCTGCGCTACGCGGTCCCACTGGGTGACGTGAGTTTAATAACATTTGGTCCAAGTTATTTGCCCAGCATACTGCAACGTCTGGAACCCACCAAATATGATACAGTATGCTGACTGCCCAAACAGGACTTCCTAGGTAATTCACATAGAATCCACCAAATGCCTACCGGTCTCACGGAATTCATAGGTGTTCTGGCAGATTTTGGCTAGAACGTTGGCTGTATTAAAGCCTTTCCCTTGCTATATTGGGTTCGAATCTCATCGAGGCACCAAGTTTTTAACAGTTGGGTTAGTATGAATTATTCAAAATCTGCCAAAGTATCTATTATTATATTTATAGTTATGAGAGCAGAGGGGAAACAACAGTCTAGGGGGTAGATTGATACAACACTGTTTTGGGCTTGTTTGCCTTCATTCGGCCAATCATAACCCTGACCAACATCTGGGACCGGAAACACAAACATGCTCACAGACACACCTGGCGCAGCTGGTCTACCACTGGGGTCTACCGGATGGGTAATAAGCACATCATCGAACCGAAGTCCATCAGTGCCTTGCCACCTGCTATTCTCTGTAGCTGCAGATCGGGTATTTACTCACTCAGGAATGCGCACCCACCGGTCCATTGGCTTCCCGATGCAAACAAGCTTTGTAGGCGTGGTAGGGGTCACGAACAGGCACCAACCTACCAAGCCGAAGTCAGTCAAGCTATGATAGCAGAGGGGAGACGACAGAGTCTGGGGGGGGGGGGTAGATCGATACAGAACTGTTTCGGAACTATGGTTATATACACTCGCAAGGAAGTTTTCTAAGCGGCTCCCAGCCAGCACTGTTCCCTTGTTCTCATATTGGATGTCCGTGTATGTAAAAATCAGTCTTTCTCAATTATTTTCTCACCACATACTATCTGAATGCCGAAAGCCTTGGGAGCTACCATGGCGCCAATTTTGAAATCTGGGCTTATATGTGCACGTTTTATGATGAAACAGAGTCTTGCGGGTTCTATTCCGGCCTTCCAGATATGATAATAGCAAGGCAAAGTCACAATAACTAAGTACGGTGGCTAAAAAAGCTGGACCTACCTTAGCGCACATAACACACCATCTGATCTCTAACTCCAGGCAAATCGCACATCAAAGAAAAGGCCCTCGGGTCTCCCATGCAACAACGTTGTCCTAAAGACCACATTCCGAAGTCGCAATTGCAGCATGAGCAACAGGTCCTAGTGGGACCGAGACAATAAGCTGGATGACGAACTAAAAGCCGCTACATTTGACGAATTTTAATGGTTTAAAAATGCATCCCTTTGGGAGGGAGAGTGGTAGTGAAGAAACGCGTAGGTTGCACGACATACCATACGTGACAGCACAGACACCAGATAAAAACCCAGACACGCGTTTTATCGATATTCTGCCGCTGTATAACACAGCTGCGGGGGGTCCCCAGGGTTCCTCGTGTGCTTTTCTGGTAGATACTCAATTTTTGAAATTGTTGTTTTTAAAAGTACATGCGCCACCTATGCATACACTATTGGCTGCCTGTTGAAAATCTGTGAATATTACATGGTTATTTCGCGGTGGCTGATGGACTTCAGCCCAAGCATTCCAATAAAATTCCAGGCTAAATCTGTAAGTCACAGACAGGTTGATATATTCCAAGTTAGCGGTTAATGTCTGACGAAATTAGAAAAAGCCTCAGTGAGGAAACGCTTTCGTTCTGAAGTCACGAAAATATTTGGAAAACTACATGTTGGATCCGAGTAGGATCATCCTCACTCTGTTGCACATCAACAGCAAATTCGTGTAATGACACCTGGAGATGAGGTGAACACGGCGGCTTACATAGTGTAAAGCCTCCACTAAGCGCGTGTCACGCACCCATGTGGCTCTTATTTACAATGCGTGACCGATCTGATGAAATGTTGGCCGAAATTCTGAAGTGCGTTTTCGATTAGGAAGGATTACCTAGATGGGGTTGTAATGTTGATTATCAAACAACATAGTCGCATAGTATTTCGGACTCGCCAGGGTGTCGGCTTTTGAATGCACTTAATTTCGACCTCTTATAGAAGCCACACTCGGTAAAATATGACTACTTAAGTAGCATGTGTTTTTCACATTGATTTTTGATGGTCTTATAAGTTCAATTATTTTTTATGGAAAACAACACAAAAATATGCTTTCTTTTACTTGTTTGGTAGAAAATGACATTGTCTTTACATTTCATGCCCAAAGAAAGCGTGTATTTAGGTTTTAAAAAGTTTTTAATTACGAGATTTTTAAGACCGTGCGATGTCAACGCATACAGCGTCACACATCTCCGTATACCAATGCTCCTCGTTAAATGAACAACATAGTCCACATTCATTGCAAAAGTATGCGAACTCAACACGGTATCTTCTTAAAGGCATAGAGGAATATATGATTTTTCTTGTGCGCAAAGCATGCACCTTGTAGAATGGAATCGCTAAGTGGTAATGCGACAACTGATCTGGCCCAAAATTATTGGGGGATTGGGGGTCTGGCACTTCACCCCGAAATTTTGGCATCCTGATAACGCCTGCCAGAATCCGATACGGTCCCTGTGTTGGTCCAGCGCATCTACCACGTGGCCCGTTTGGTTGGTGGACACAATCAGACAAATACAACGCTACTTAAATTGATGTTTCAGGTGGCCGAGAAGAAGTGCGTTTACAAGCTGACATTTTGGCGTGTCTGAACAGACATGGGATTATGCCGTACGATAATCAATAATACAGTCCCACTTAGGCAATCCTTCCAATCGAAAACGCATTTTCGAAATTTCGGTCAACGTTTCATAAGATCGGCCACTGCAAGTACGCGCAAGGAGCAT
>CACRXP010000118.1:770342-782928 GCA_902702965.1 Spirometra erinaceieuropaei
CTCCCAAAGAAACCTCGTAAAATGTCCGATTCAAGTATTACGATTCATACTATAGCGTCTGTGGGGACAGGCGTGCTCCGAAACTCTGGTTCGATGGTGCAGGCGAACAGTACGTCAGCTGGACCTCTCAATCCAGAATGGACTCTTAGTACTGGATGCTGGAATGTGCGAGCGTCCCTGGACCCTAGCACCCAAGATCTGATGGCGCACACTCTTCATCGGTACAACGTGGATGTCTACTGCCTTTCTGAAGTCCGAATGCCCAAGTCAGGCTCTCCGTAAACCATGACTCCGGGAATACATACCTACTTCACTCCATACCACATCTGATCATACAACTTCTCTGTTGTGGCGACCACCCCCTCACAAAAACCGAATCATGCACTGCCCATGTGAAAACCAGCAACTTATCGGCAGGCTTACGTGTGACTGATTTGTCACTGTACGACCATTTCTGTCTGCCTGTACGCATGAACATCAACTGCCGACAAGCACAGTAAGGAGACTTCCTACGCGTAGCTGCAAGGGCTACATGGAGGACTCCAACGTCGTGGTCTGCTGATTGCTACCGATAACCGAAATGGCCAGATCGGACTAAGCGACTCTCCAAATAGTCATTCAGCCTATATCACGCGCCGTTGTGCGGCTGCTGGTTGGGTTCGAGTGAGAGCCCGCAAGGCACAACAGGACGAGTGAGGTCCGTAGAAAAAAAGCGGTGAGCGCCCCCATCTTGCAATGGTCATTCTGTTGGTCACTTTCAGCTTGATTCTCAATGCGACGGTTATACGGGTAGGGTGAAGTGGACTAGCCAGAGGCAGCCATTTATCCCTACATTATCACCACAAGCACCTGCTGACCCGGTATTTAAATGACGGCCATACGACTACTCATAATCACCAAATTCTGGTGGGTTAGAGGTTTCACGGCTGAGTTCATTGCCGACAGATCGATGCGTGATGACGAAAATGACAACGCCTATGGGCTACACCATGTTCCCGTTTGCACACGCCTGAAAGTTCACTTCTCATTCGCACCCAGACGGATGCCTGAAAGAGGCTCTTCTGTCATTAACCTGTGACAGTTCAGCACGGCCGATGTCCTGAAAACAGAAATCTGGGCTCGTTTTGCGACACGGGTCGAAAGAGAGGGTGGTAGCAAGCGGCCATTACTTGAACAACCATTCTAGGTGGCTGAGAAAATCCTCGGATTAACCCAGCGGCGCCTCAGCTACGGACGTCAGCGTATGTCCAGACGGCCCGAACCAGGTTCGCAACAATTCTTACCGCCAACTGCAAGAAATGACACCAATATCGAACGGAGACGGCCGCAAAAACTATTGGGCTGAACTAACCAAGTTCGTAGAGCAGGACTAAAACTTCGATGACGCTCGAGAACTATTTGCCCCGTTAGTGGAAGGTCCTCTACACTGAGCTACGCGTTTAGCGATGCAAACAGCAGTCCCATTGCTGAACATTCGGCATTGACGCTAGCACTTCCGCTACTCACTCTTCTCGGCGGCAGTTTTGCCTCTCTCTCGAGCTTGTGCAGTGTCATGTGACCCCTTCTCAAGGCGAATTCTGACGCAATACGGAGGCTGCACTACAACAAGGTGCCCCGAGAGGACTCTATTTCCACTTAAATCTACAAGTCTTGTGTCTAAACCGCCAGCCTGACTCCATAAAGTGGTTGAGCAAGCATGGAAGGAGGAGATACTTCCTGATCACGCGGCATCCTTATACCTGTTTTTACGAAGGAGGTTAAGACGCAGACCACGACATAAACCTCATCAACGTAGCTGCAGAGGTATTTGCCGTCGTCACTCATATGCAGTTTCAAAGTACACGTAACTGCGGAGGGAGACCAGGCTGGATTTCCAATTGGATGCGGATGTGCCGACCCGATAGTAATATTGTGGCAAACTCTTGAATCCCGAAATGCCTGCCAGCAAAGGACGACTACCTATCTTGTTGATTTCGTCCACAGAGAGTTCCTGTGGCGAATAATTTAAGTAAACAGCAGGTCGACAGAACTATCGTCATGGTAGGGGCCTATAATTGTCCTACCACCGAGTAAATTCCGGGCATAGCAATTTCCTTCAGACGTATATTCCATCTGGCGCTCGACAGGGCTGTACTCCGCCGCCCATTTTGTTCATGTACGTCGTTGTGTGGATCCTCAAAACGGCCCCGCACGGTTTTGACGATATGGCATCTGCATCCGGACCCCGGTTGACTGATTTTGACGATGTCGCCCTGCTAGACCCCAACCTTAGTGACCTACAGTCTGTGACGTCATGGGTGGAGGGAGTTAGCAAATCGGTCAGCTTACCCATAAACCCTCGGAGAGCCGATGTGTTTTCATGCTTCATTCGCGACCATAAGGACGTACCCCTCGGAATTAATGACGGTCAACTTGAATAAGTGGATAATTTTGAATATCTGAAGGCGGGGCTGTTAGTGAATGAAGAAAGTAGGAATGGCATCGAGTTCCAAATCTGTGCTGTTCGCGAATTTTTCACAATCCTTAGGGTCTATGGTCCTGACGCGATATCTCCACTGCCACAAAGACCTGCGTGTACGGAGCATCCGTCCGACCAGTCCTCCCATACGATTGAAAATGCTGGGCTGTGCCCGTGGAAGATGATTCAAAACCGGAGGTGTCTGAGCACCGCTGCCTGAGAATCATCCCCCCAAGTACACTGACTTGGTTTCGAATGAGACAGCCCGTACTCGCTGCGACAGCTTTACAGGGGCATCTGAGGCCATTCAAGATAAACAACCAGTGTGAACACGTCCTTCGTCGTCCGCCTCACGAGTTCGGTGTTGATCTCCTCGACCCGACACCGTTGCCCACTTGGAGGCGTCGAGGAGGCCATCTCATAGGCAGACTCTGTAGTTCTTGGACCCTCTGAATTTGCCGTCACTGAAGAGAACTGGTCGAGCTCTAGAGCCTGTCAGAGGCTACAACGCCTACGGCAGATAAGGACCGTAACGCATACAGTGAATTACAAGAGCATCTGGATTGCTTGCTAGGGCTATTTAGACCTAAATCCAGTATGCACTTCACAGGCACTTGGGCCTCTTTGGTCGGAAGCAAGTACAGACGGCTATTTTAAGCCATCAGTGTGCGTCAATATCCCCTCCACGCTTGCAGTCGCATAAATCAAGCCTGGCCAGGGAACAGTGATAAGGAGGCTTCACGTCCATCGAGACCAGATGAGGGGCAGTCACTCAATCCTCCGGGCGCCTGACCGTCGCGCAGTTATAAAAAGAAACCCACCCGACAGCAGAGAAGACCATGCGAGTTTAGTCCATCCCCGTGCGTGCGAACCCTCCTGCGCAGTTGACGTCAACCACGGCCTGACGTCTGCACAACTCGCTGGTCGGATTCCTTCAAGGCCTTCCTTCAGTCCCTTCACACCGCCCCTGGCAGCTGATCAAATTTATCACTCAGCCCTAGCCACCTGTGTACTATGGACGTCTGACTTATCCCCATTCATCGATTGTGTCAATGGATTACTGGAGGTGATCGTTCGTCAACGTCTTCCCTGACTATCACCAGCAAGCACCCCATCGACCCCAACCAGTCCCTCTCAAACTTAGTGCACCCGGCCTAGCTTCGATCGAAATCGCTTTTAGTTGGCAGAAACACGCCATGAAGGCAGTGCTCGGTTCAAAAACGTGCTCAAATTCATTCTATAACCGCGTATTCCCACGCACGCTTCCGAGAACTGATATTGGGACGTACTTAACTTCGAAAGTGCACGACTACACAACAGCTGGACCGTTGTTTCCGGTTAAGTCCACCGTTGGTTCCGCAGCAAGCTGGAAGCAGGGATGGTGACCTGCGTGCGAACTAGTTTAATGTGGTAGTAGACCACCGCACTTACCTCCCCCCCCCAACCTGGGACCGGTGTTGTGACAGACTCAAGAAGACCGGGGGTGGGAGGGGGCGACACAATTACACAACGCACAACGGACTGACTGCCCACCTGTCACTGCACGCAGTCGACTACTTTAAGTCCAACACCGCGATCGGGCTCGCCCCTAGCTCGTTGAAACAGTTTTAGGTAAGACATCCTAGCGTCCAGCGCCAACCATAGTTGGGACTATGGCGACACATCACACCGATGACGCGTCCTTGACCAGATGAGGGTAGATGACCCCTCTTGAAGACACGGGAAATGGTTACAGCTTCTAACGGGGTCCCAGTTACAAATATTCGAACCTTCCATCAATTACAGGATAAAAATAGACAACTTCATCTCGCAGATTTAATGTATAAAGTTGCAAATGCACGTCCGATACACTGCGACTCATGACACGTCAGCCGGGACTCTGTTATCAAACAATAGAGGGGATATCAACCGGACTTGAACAGGAGGATAGCCACTTGGCCAAGGTAGAAATAGATAAAATGCCGTGTTTCGTGGGTGACGTAACTAAAGTGGAAGAAAGCAAGAGACGAGGCTTGTTAAAGATGCCCCTATAGGGGAAAGAAAGAGAAGCAGTCCATCAGTATTTAAAACAAATGCTGTCAAAACTGCCCGAGAGAGCGGAATAGACCGCCATCCATGCAGCAACAACAAAACAGACCATTCATAGATCTGCCGGATGAAGTCTAAACGATCATATATGATCCTTTAGGTGCTCCATTAGCGAAGAAGCTCGGGTGAACCGGAACCGTCGCGAACGGTACCAGTGACGGTCAAATCCCGCTCATGGGTACCCGCATTGGAGTTAAGATTCTTATTTTGTCCTCTAGGTTTATAAGTCATACAAGTTGGTCACACCGAAATGCGGTCACAGAAAAAGTGGTATATACCACTTTGGTATATACCATCTCTGCAATATAGCAACAATGGATTTTAATGGTCTACAGCCACTGCTAGTGACGCCTATCAATTGACAATAACGCACCGACCCTCGAGTACGAGAAAAGTATACAACCGTTTGAAAATTAGTGCAGTCTGTCATCGAACAACAGTATGACCAGTTACCTGCCGAAATTCCTCCCGACAACACAGTGCCACGTAGGCGAGTGCTTTTTGTCGAATTCCTTCTTGATGTGAGCAGCAATATCCTTTTCGATGTTGAACTTCTCTAGAGCTTGTTGTGCCGTTTCAATCGCGCTCTGCTGGACATCCTCGTCCATATCAGCATTCTTGATGACAGCCTTGCGTTCGGACATGCTGACGCACACAACTGCAGTACGAAGTGCCCCGCCAACAGCACGGTGGAATGGGCGTGGTGGCTGTTCGTTTGTCTAGGGCCTTGTCTGCCCATTGATGTCCGTCTGACGATCAGTTGACTAGTTCAGTCGATAGGCTTTTGGTCCTGATTGGTCAGGCAGATTCGCAGACGCATCCCATTGGAGCAAGTCTGAAGGGTGTTCAGACACACCAGGCCTACAGGCGTGTCCCATTGGCGCAGCTGTGTTTGCCTGTGGCTTCGTGACTAGGCCAACTCGGCCGCTGCCGGTCTAGGGTTTGCCTGTTTGGCCGTGTGCGTGTGTGCCGTAGCCGGTGGCATGCCAGTGTTCCCGCCTCACTCATCTTGTCCCCCAGTTTGAACGTCTGACTGCATAAAGGGACCTACAGCACCAGGCCGATGGCCCTACCTCCTCGTAGCCTGAGGTGTAGACCTCCGCGCCTTTGTGGGAATGTCTGGAGGACGGTACTCGCCTGACTCCATTATAATCATCAGGACACCCGTGAACGCCGCCCTCGGCTGTGCGTCTATCTTTACTCATCTTTGCTGTCAAATCCCAAAACTCATCCCCAGGTCACTGCTCTAGTGGGACGCCTCCACCCTGGCTTCCGATTACACGCACAGTCGCATGCCAGGGGGGTAGTGTGTGCGTGGCCCTGTAGTGTTTCCCCTGCCAGTAACCGTTGAGGATCCGAGGCCCTTTTTCTTTCAAATGGTTGGGGAGGCAAAGCAGGGTGGTTGTGTACAACGAAAATAACCAACTCCTACCCCTAGCTGGCACATGCAGCGGGTGCGCAGGCACTCGTGTGATATCGAATTTCTTTGGCACAACACTACGTGTTAACCTGGTTGTTTCTGTTGCGGTTTTACCGTTTTTCCTGGGTTGCATTAACGTAACGCGCAGGCCGCCCGCTGTTAGTGAGATTTCGGACAGCTGAATAAGCGGCACAAACGAGCTTGTAAATTGTGTCAGTGTAGACTACCATGCGCGCCTTAGTTGACGTGGACCTTGGGACTGGAGTATCTAAGGGACCGACTTGCGTCATTTGAATCTTACGCAGAACCTTGGCGGCACTGCCATAACTCCGCTGATACAAATTACAACCGCTCAGATGAAGTCCGACATAATCGCGATTACTTTAGTGTCTTGTACATCATTAATAGTGGACGACCGTCGGTCACTCCCTTTTGAATATGGAACGAGGGTCTGTGGACAAGAGACTGTGGATATAATTGGCGTTTGACCTTGCTAAAGACAAGAACTGAAAAGACGGGGATCTTAGCCAATTGCGATTAGTCTCTGAACTTTTGGAGAAGCTTAACGTCAACTGATATCTGTTAACTGTCACCAGGTGGTTATCTTCGCTCCCTTGTGTTCTTTAGTGGATTATACCTACTAAGGCGCCCATTCCGCCTTTGCTACTGCTGCGAACCCCTAAATCAAATAGGCGCAGTCTTCTAACAAAATATGCATACTTAATTGTGCATCTCTGCGTTTTTATTTAAGTTAGCTTGTGACTCTAAGACAAGGATATCCCCCGGTTCAAAGTGCTTATGCGAACGGTCTGCGGCTCAAAACACATTCTCGCGGCCCCGGTGATCACTGTCCTTGATCTGTGAACAACCTATCCGGTCGCTTACGAACCGCAGTCGGTGCCTACTTCGACAATGAAGCTTCATTTTGCAATGTTGAGTGCGTGCCATGCGTCATCCTGGTCGATAATTGTTCTAGAATAGGCACGAGTGAGTTCAGCTAAGGCACAGACGTAAGGACACTCGAAATGATTGTCTCAAAGGACCATGTCAACTTGCGGGTATTTTCCTGAGTATTACATGTTTTTTTTCAATTCCATGACAATAACAATAACAAGTGTTGCAACTTACCAAAACATAGAAAGGTCGCTCTGGAGATGCCAACCGACGATTTGCGGCAAACGACCTCTAGTCGTAAATCGCAAATAAGTAGCTGGTTGTGTGCAATATACGATCGCCTTATGCCGACATGTTGACGTTTTCTCCTAGAACTTACCACTTAAATTAACTACCCAAGGGGACATCAGAAAGGTGTGTGCAAAGACGTGAGCGTGGATAAGAAAATTTCCAACTGCATGCATCCTCCTTACTCTTAGAACTTATTTATTTGAAGGCTAGCCATTGCTGGGAGTTCAGAACAGGTCATGAAGCGTCTTACAGTCTAAGGCGTAAACATCGAGAAAATTTTGGTGGCTTATCAACCGCTTTCTTCCGCTACATAACGTTGATAACGAACGATGAATACACGACAGATTTATGTATTCAGAAATCAGTAGGAGGACAGCAAGATTATACTTTCGAACAAACAGTTCACTCAATGAAAGGAGGTAGCTTCTAAACGCAAATTAAATGAAGAGACATTGTAAGGTACAAGGGGGTGTATAAATCAAAGGACTAAGTATCACCAGGTTAAGGTCAGGTTTAGCACATGGTCTGGTTGCTTGCACAGTTCGTGTTCTTACCTCCATGTGGCGCAGCTATCAAGTCGCCTGTGCACCATAAGGACTCAGGAGGTTTTTTTAAGGTCGACGGAGTGGAAGATCTTATGGCCTGACTTTAAAATCCATTTATGCAAGTGCTAAGCTGATCTGACTGCCAGCATATGCGTCCACAGCTATGCGTGAATACATAAACACAGTTCGAGTTGGCGTGTATAGGCAAGACATCATCCATCTCCTGAATTGGAAAAGTCTTCGTAAAATGGCCAAATATGGACCGAGCTACATTGTAAGTCCTTTAAATGGTGCATCGTAACCGCCGCTTGATCATGCTTGACATATGGTCGTCCTCAAAGGGCTTCTCAGACACGTCTGTACCGCCATTTTTTGCCGTGGATGAATGTATATGTCTGAATGGAACGGGCTATATAACCAATTTTAACTCCGGTTGTTATGAGACAGATGAATTCTCAATCTGGTGTCTCCATAGAGCAAATTTTTACATTTTGAAAGGGAGTGTTGACCAGGTATAATTTGTGTCGTACCGGCACGAATCTCATAAAATGTAGATATTGACCCTCCCACGTATTCATGCGGAAACCAGTTGTCTGATTAAACGGTCTTCCTCTCTGAGAATAGGGAATCCCGTTTATAGTTAACTTCACTTCCCTTACACAGCCCTTCCTGGTCATGATCTTTAGAAACATTTCTTCCTGATACTTCACACTTTCTTCAATTATTGTTGCCGGTTAGGTTACTTTATCTCTACAATACTGATGAGAAACGTCTACAAAAGCCCGTTGCCATACCTTTACCCTTCGACGACAGCCATATTTCAAAGCTAATCAAGCAACGGTGGCGATGTACCATTTCAAGGACTCACAGTGCAGCCCAGCTCATATTTGGCCGTCCTACAAAGACTATTCCAATAAAGGAGACGAGGGATGCCCTGTCTATACACACCATATCCAACTGTGTTTACGCAATTATATTGGGCAAACACACAGAAAACTGGCTGCCAAGTCAATTGACCACTTGCCTAAATGACTTTTAAAGTCAGAAAACAAAATTCTCCACCCTGCTGATCCGAAAAAGTCTTCTGAGTAACGACGCGTTCCAGAGAACACCTTCGTTCTTGACGCTGCCTCGGTGGCTACGGTAACGTCTCTAACAGTCCAAGGTTGGGCCAGTGACCTTGGGTATCGCACCGACCAGTCAAATCGGGAGACGGGACAAGTTACCGACTGGGCGTTTGATAAACTGGTCGGCATATGCCAATTGCGAAAGCCACACTCTTAGGTGTTCAAGCGACCTTGACCTGGGTCATGCTAACCCTGTCTTCCTGATTCGCGGCTTTCAAATCTCGTGATTCGCAGCAATCCCACCTGGCGACCTTAAATCAAGCCTACGTTCAAAAAGGAGGAATTCCTTCGGACAGTTTTCGAGAGCATTACTTGGCTTATTGACAATAAGCTCGCACTTCAATAACTATGTTACTTCAAGTTTCTCGTATCTATCGCCAGCTTTACCTTCTGACAAAGACAGAGGATAATACGGCAAGGGTCTGGTTTATGAGCAGGGTTATTTAGTCCGGGAAGCAATTGTGCCAAAAGAAAATGATTGGCGATATTTGCTTGTGCGTGCCAGAGAAATAAATAAAAAGACCTAGCGGTGGCCTTTGCGTGAGGATGTTCAAGATGCTTGAAGGCAGTAAACAGAATAAAGGTACGACAATACAATACCTTTTTGGCAATACCTGCACAGGGACATGGAATGCATTTACTACTATCATTAAATGGCAAAATAGAGTCTCCTTTTAATTGGTCGCAATATTGACGATTAACATTTGTGAAACCAGGAAACTCTTAGAGGTTCAGCCGTTTTGCTCAGCACAAATGCAACCTGGAGTAAGAAACCTCGGGCACAAACCATTCCCTTGCCGATAATACATTTAAAACAGATAAGCAGAGGCTTCTTTCCCATGCCGTATTCTTATGGACAAAACGAGCTGTATTTTACAAAAAATTCTTCGGTTAGGCCGATACTTTAAAGAGTATATGCAGTTCTTACGTCGCCGTATGGGTAGTTGAACTCGTTTCCTGATTAACATACATGAAACTGCGCAGTTATTTTGCTTACATGTGCAGAATTTAGCACTGACCCCTCTGTCTACAGGAATCTGCTGTGCTCCGGCTGTTACCGCTCAGAGTGGTTTGGTCAATACACGTTTGTAATGCACAACGACCTGTGGGAAGCGTCGGCTTGTAACCTTACCCGTCAGAATGCTGAAATACTTGCTGAATGAAGTCAACAGTCATTCTCGAAAATAACCTCGATGTCTACAAGCCATTTGCCTTCAGACAGGTAAAAAAGCGTGTCTACGAGGTCATTAGTGAGGATACGAGCCACCTAGAATATCGCGCCCTTATCATGTACTTATTTTTGTGTTTTGATGAGACGTGGATGAGTTAATAGTCATCAAGTGTCGAACGGCTTGGAAATGAGTGACTAACAATGACTTCCACTGTGGTTAAAATGTCGCAGGCAGAATTTTGAAGGTCTGTACGCCGAAAGACAGAGTACGGTGGTTTTTAATACATAGCAAGTGCCCGCAAGGGAAAGTAGGACTTTTCCGGCCTGTGACTGGGGAATGGCTACAAGGAGAATGAGTCAGGAGTGTCCATTCAGATCTCACTTGTCTTTGTCGACAACGTTTTGCAGTCAGAGACAGCTTTTATCCATGCAGCCATCTGCAAATTCTATGGACTGGAACTCCAAATCTAACCGAAACTCTCTTAGTCAGTCCCACAGACAGGTCACGTACAGGTCTCGTACCTTTCTTTCTGTAGAGCACTACAGGAACGCATTCAGTGACCGCGTAACGCTCAAGTTCAGGGTAAGTCTACACCGGTGGAATGACCAGGATATTTCAAAATTGTTGAAAGATACATAATATCAGACCATAAATATGTGGAATTTGGGAACGACGCGCACGAAATGGAGTACTAAAGTAGAATGGCAAATGATACTGTCTGTCTCTAATTATCCTCCCCTATTGCCCGCCTCCCACCGGCGTGAAGTGATTACTCCCAACTCGATCTCTCTAATTACTCGCATGTTTTACTCGACCTCAGTAACCATATAGACCTGGTAAGAGTTTATTGAAAGCCAACGCATGCTCGCTAAATCGTCTTCGATGGAATTTTTTTCAACTTTAAGACGGCTTCTTTTTCGCTCAATGGCCCTCACCGTTAAAGTGCCAGAGGGGTCCCAATCCTTTCTGCTCCCGCTCACTTGCGCCCCTGGTTAACTCACAATTCAGCAGGAATGTGCGGCACAACAGAGAGAATAAGTGCTCTGAGCGGTACAATTATCCAGTCAAATCCCAGATTGGAAGGAGAAGACAGAAGGCAGCGGAATGATGGGGTTTATTGTGCAGAGAACCCCGAGTTGTCCTCTCAGGCGGCAGTGGCCACTGGCGAAGCCAGGGCTGGTGTTGACTGCGTCCAGTCAGCCTGAGAGTCCCTGAGATAGTGGTGGCAGCCGCTTTTGTAGGCTAGTGGGCCAAGCTCAAGTGGTGTCCAATCGGTGTGTGTTGCATTTGCCGAGGGGTGGTGTCCCAGTGGCTTGTTCTGCTGGTTGCAGGGGGTGGCGCGTTCTAGTGGCCGCATGGGCGGCTGCGACAGCGCGGACGCAGGTATGCCCGAGCTGTTGGTCGTGTGACTTCAGGTCAGCTCGTCTGGGACGGCTCGCTGCAAGGGCTGAATGACCTTGAGGCAGCAAGGTCTTGAAAAATGACGCCGGGCCAGTTATGATGGCTAGCCGCAACAATTCCTACGATTGGTACGGCCAAAGGACACTAGCGACGTTCGCTGACTAGTCGCTCTTACGTCGCCTTCAGCAGCGTATCTGGTGAAGGCCACCTGAACGTACGCGATCGTTGCAATAGCAACGTTTCCGGGCATGTATATTGGGAAGCGTATTATTGTCCACCATTATAGAGGACAAGACCACTTCTCCAGTGTTATATTTGCACCGGGTACAACTATGGGATATCCAAAATTTCCACGAGACTGGCTAGCATGAGTCGTCTTTTACATTGGCGTTGTCCGGAAATTCGCTGCAGAAATTCGTTTACCTCCCGTAACCGGGATATCTTTCTCTGGCAGGCTTCCTCAGGACCACAGTGTGGCGGGGTGGGAAGAAAACCTTCAGCGAAGGTTAGTTACGACATACACAGACTCCTGAGTTTTGCGAATTAACCGTGACGGAGCCACGAGGACACAGAGGGTTGAAATCTGTCACACTGACTACCGTTGACGAGATTGTCAGGTGCTGACCATAAAGAGATGGTAGGTACTTAGTTCTCTTACCAGCGCGTCCCAGCTTTCCTATCCCAGTAAGCCGACAAGGAAAATCAAAATGGTATCACCGACAAAGACAAGGGAGACTGGAATGGCCATTTCTGGCTTGTTAGCCGTCGTCAGCCAGTCATACCCAACCCAGTCACACCTGTACTTTGCGCATGAACTAAGTTGTAGTGAGGCGGACTTCTGAAAGATCTACCTCTCTCTCTCTCTGCTCCCTCACTCACCAGACTCCAATGGCAGGAGGTGGGCTCAGAAGTAGTGGTAGACAGGACCAAACAGCTCGTCTACGAGTAGCTCACGAGACTGTAGACTGTGCCGGCCCTTCAAATAGGGCTACTCGGGGCCGACGGACGTGAAATTGTCATGATGGCCGCATTAGAAAGGAGTCGGCCTACTGTCGGAAGCGGATCCTTACTATTTGACATTGAAATGTATAGACAATCCTCGACCCCGGTGCCCAAGGTCTGCTCAGATTTGCAAAATGGAGAGATCCGGGTTGATGAATTGATGATGATGATGATGATGATGGTGGTGG
>CACRXP010000118.1:788695-817577 GCA_902702965.1 Spirometra erinaceieuropaei
GTGGTGGTGGTGGTCGTGGTGGTGGTGCTGACGTTTCGAGGAGCATGGTCGGCCTCCCATTGTCAAAGCATATAAGCCACTTTACCTACCAGAAATTTCGCGTTGGTCAGCCTCATGCTGGTCGATTTTTCCCTTCTCTCGCTGCCTCGGCCCCTCGGGGGATGGCTAGCGGACGCTTCATCTGTGTGCTTTGTGAGTCACTGCTTCGTCGGGGAAAAGGGTGACTGAATCTTCGTCGGGTGGTCGGTTCGGTGGTTCTTCTTCCTCGCCGAGTAGACTCGCCGTCGGCCTGTTTATATATGGCCTTCTCAAGTCCAGTGTGGTTACTTGGTCCTGAGATCTGCGGATGCGATGCCGTAGGACTTTGTAGGCTGCAGGAAGGTGCAGATACCTGTTGATGGAGTCGGCATCGGAGTGCCAAACCTCGAGTGTTAGCTGTTTTGTTTTTGGTTGCCACGGTCCAAGATGGTAGCTCTCTAGAAATCGAAAGTATACCCAGTTTCTCCAACGTACGTTGCTACTTGAGAGTTTGGATCTAGTCTCCGAGTCGCCGGTTTGTGCTCTTGTAGGCGGGTCTGCAATTTCGGCCCGGTTGCCCCAAAATATTTGCAGTCGCCCTCATTGCAACTTATTTTGTAGACCACTCCTGATATATCAGCAGGTGTTAGTGTGTCCTTAAGTTGCATCAGACGAAGCTGTAGCGTTGTCTGGGGTCAATGGGCTAGCATACTCTGGAGAGTTGTAACAGTCAAGATACCGCCTCGGAGACCCCTTTAACGCAGGGAATGGACCTCCAGGCGTCGGGTTGCTGCTCATTTGACCGTCGTCTGTGCGCCCAACGCCTGCTTATCTCGATAAAATGCCTGGGATAAACATTGTCTGCAAATAGGTTCCGAAGGTGCAGTTGTTCGGCCCTTTTATCCTCCGGCGTGTTACAGTGTGTTTCGACTCTCTGGAATAGAGTGCGGACACAGCTAAGTTTGCGAGACAGAAGATGATTGCTGTTAACGTGTAGGATCTGCCTCGTGTCGGTGGATTTACGGAATGCTGTGGTTTGCAGTTGTCCAGTTGTATACCGACGCACACTCACATCAAGGAAGGACAGTTGGTTGTTTGTTTCTGCCTCTATCGTGGATTGGATGTCCGGGTTAACCGAGTTCATTAGTTCTTTTAGGTGCTCAATGTCAGCTGTTTTGACAACGACGAAGGTATCATCGACATGGCGAGCCCAGAACTTTGGTTGATACCTGGTGAACACTAAGTGTTCAATCCGTTGAAGAACTACTTCAGAAATTAGGTCTGACCGAGGCGAGCCCATAGGAATGCCCTTAATTTGTTCGTACATTTGTCAACCAAAGGTTAAATAGGTCTTGAGGCAGTGCTGCAGAAGCTCGAGCAGACATTCGGACTTCGGGGCTTGTCCCTCTCCTCATAGAGCTCAGCCAGTAGTTGGTTAACAACGTCTATCGCTAGTTTCTGAGGAATGGAGGTGAAGAGCGAAACGACATCAAAGGATACAATGTATTTATCTGGCTCTTATGTCAGGTATTTTATGCGTTCGTGGAATTGGTTCGCAGATGCTACCGTTGTTGCTGAGCCTTTGGCCAAAAACTTAGGACGACCGAACATCCATTTTGTCAAACCGTACGTCGGAGTGCCTCGAAGGGATACGATTGGGACGTTTTCTTTATATACCTTCGGTAGACCATAAAAGCAAGCCGTGACGGTGTCAGTAGGTTTCATGGAGAACCAGTCGTTGGGCGTAAATGCTCATTCGGCCTTGAGTTTTATTGGCTTTTGTTTATCCGGATGATTAGATTTTTCATTTCGCTGGCATGACATTGTTTATAGGAGTGCTGGCCTTTGAGCAGGCCTTGTATTTTGTTCTGGTAATCCAATTTATCCATCACGACTGTGGAACGTCCTTTGTCAGTCGGCAGAATAATTATGTCCTTGTTTAGTGCTCGTCGTTCCACATTGCTAGAGCTTCGCGCCTCTTGTGTCGCATAAGTAGCGAGGAGGTTTGATGACGGATCAAATCTTTCGTCTCTTCCGATGCCTTTGGTAGTTGAACAACGGATTACAATGGCTGCAGTAAAGTCCATGGCTGCGGCACCTGTTGTATTAGAAGTGGCTCAACGTTCAAGGACTGCGAGTTGTGTGCTCGTGAGGGGTTTAGATGAAAGCTTATGGACAAGGACACCGGACGTCCGACAATGCACGCCCTTCGCCGATCCACCATCGGCGTCAGTTGCCTGCCTGAAGGCCGAATCCCAGACTCAGGCTCCAAGAAAGCCAACATCTACTCGCTGAAATATTCTCTGCTCCGCTGATCACATCTGCCCATGCGACGCCTCTCTCAGCCCTGATATGGCGATCGCCCTTTTAATGCGGACCAATAAAGAACTACTTTCATGAGACACAGCCAACAGCTGGAAAGGTACTTTGCTAGTATTTCTGACGTTTGTCTCTGTTTTAACAATGTCTTTGCAGTCGTCCCAGTCAAGCTTCTGAGAACGTGATATGATGGTGTTCAGACCAGTAGCGCCTCCTGGTCAAGCCATTTTCTCGTTGCCAAGCACGTGGAATCTCATGTCTTCACCGCGTCAAAAATACCTCGGGGTAACTATTTCGGCGTCATAAGGTTGGGACAACCTAACACAACTAAGTTTCTGAAAGCAAAAAACCGATATCGCTCCGGAACCAGAATAGAAGTAAAAGGCTGCGGTAGATGTCCCCCAATGAAATCTTCCGTCGACAAGTTAACTGAGTGAGTTCTATGACAGTTAACGGTGACAAACTGTCTAGATCAACCCAAGAAACTTTCAGCTGTCTTACCAGACATCGGGCCATATCCCCCGACGGTTTTCCCTCCACAAATTCTTAACATGACGGCAATACTAATTGTTAGGTAGAAATGACGAATTAATGGAGAAGCTTTCAAAACTCGATGATATTTGAAAACCCACGATTTACCTGTAATGTGAGTTCTTGAAATTCCGCACAGATAGCCTTTGTCCGCAATATGAATGCCCTTTTTAGTGTTGAAAACTCGACCATGCAGGGGAGTTGGCTGTTCACTTGACCTCAATGGCCAACATCTTACTAACCTTGCAGTCACAATCAGGGCGCTCTAAGATGTGCGGGATATGAGGCAAAGATCTAAACAAGCCGAGTCCAACGTTGGAGGTGAACGAAGAGCGTGCACTGCAGCTTATCTACGAATTTTACCATGACGACCAGTTGCCAACTGTCGTCTGTCTGCACTACCCTCCTTCCACTACGCCCATCATCAGTCTCTATTGGCGGATAATGGAGCCGGACAGTCCGGACTTAGGGTGGCACCGCTCGTGCTTGCCCTCCACATGGACGCCTTCCGTTGTCTATCCAACGTGAGTGATGGATTCTCGATAACGCTATGCACACATTCCACGATGTGGAATTTCCGCCGGGACGCTAACTGCCCCCCCCCCCTTTGATTATCCTGATGGCTAACGAGGCCTCCGAATAAATTATTTTGGCTATAAGCAGTAAATTAGTCTCAAACAGCTTTACGGACCAGGAGAATGTGCACTTCCAAATAAAAGATTGTCATCTTGGAGAGGTAAACATTTTCAAATATCTAGGAAGGAAGTTGAGTCGAATTCATCCAAGAACCCATTATTCTGGTAAGACTTTTAACGCCTGTGAATGTATCCACGACATTCAAGTCATTATAACGATCAGTTTGTGGCGGGCATCGTTCGGTCAGCCAATCACTCGTGTTGCGAATGCGAAGTGGCTGTTTTCGTTCACCCTTGCCGGATAATTATTCTCCGAACGAAATTCGCAAATTTCATCTCACATAAGACAGCTTGTATTCGCCGTAAAAGCGCAAAAATTACAGCCGAGGGAGTTTGCGAACTTTCTTTATTGTCGACCGTGGCATTTCGCTGGCACCATCTTAAATAAGACACCGCTGCATTAGTGATCATTAGAAGGAGGTAGGTAGTTCCCAACTTGACCTACAAGGGACCGAGGTACTTCTTGGATCTACAATATCTAGTCTTGCCGCTGCAGTCGACAATGATTCAGGCTATCCAGTTTTTCTGGCGCGAATTGTGAAGCTTCAGGGGGCACTAATTAGGCGTCAGATAGAGTCGCATTCGTATACTACACAGAATATAGCTAGAGAAGACGTCAGTCATTGGTGGCGTTCTTCCTCTACTCATGCCACCCAGAAGCCGAGTTGTGGTTCTGTGGCTACTACAAGAGCGGGAATTGCGTGTGCTTGTTGCCAAACAATAGCTCACTTTGTATCAAGTGCTTACGATGTGCATATGCTAGATCGAACGCCTGTCTCTCGGTTTCGGACATAGCTTAGCATCAGAAACAACGTATTGCAAACGAAATTGTACATATACTTCAGGAGGAAAGTCGTGGACTATTTCGACTAGAGAAAAGATAGGACTACCGGGACAAGAAGTTTATTGGTCTGGTGTTTCATTTCCGAATTCGTCATCAGAGACAGTCGCAAATAACGGTGATGGGGGCACAAGAAATGCAGTATTTATAGGGCGCAGTTGTCAGGCGACCACATACCTACTGTAATTAACATCGTTGTCGGGGGTGGTATTTGATGCGATGACAGCTTGTTAAACCGCACCGAATCGTTGATGACTGTGATTTCAGAACCGTGGTTGATAATTGCAGTGGTGATAATTGCAGTGAGCCGGTAGACAAGGTTGCTGAATGGCAATATCTTCGGCGGGACATAGAGCGAATGAGTTCCTGCACAACTTTGTCAGCCAGTGCATGCGTAAACGAGGCGAGTTACTCAGTTCAATCGTTCCCACATTTTGGCGAACGCTTCCCTACACAAAACGCGTCTGTGAAGCCGTTAGCCGCCTTCTCATACAACTTTGATTTGGAGTTGCACCCAAAACAGAAACAACTATCAGTGAACTATCAACCAAATAATGAGGCCGAAAGACCTGTGGCAGCCAGACATCATGACCGGTCTGGCGTCATTGTTCCAGACCTCGCTGCCTCAAGGTCATTCATCCCTTGCAGCGAGCCGTCCCAGACGAGGTGGCCTGAAGTCACACAACCAACAGCTCGGGCATACCTGCGTCCGCGCAGTCGCAGCTGCCCATGCGGCCACTTGAACGCGCCACCCCCTGCAACCAGCGGAACAAGCCACGGGGACACCACCCCTCGGCAAATGCAACGCACGCTGACTGGCCACCACTTGAGCTTGGCCTACGAGCCTACAAAAGCGGCTGCCACCACTATCTCAAGGACTCTCAGGCCTGACTGGACGCAGTCAACACCAGCCCTGGCTTCTCCAGTGGCCACTGTTGCCTGAGAGGACAACTCCGGGTTCTGTGCACAATAAACCCCTTATTCTGGTCCCCTTTGTCTTCTCCCTTCAAACATGGAATTTGGCCTGACGATTGTAGCTCACATGCTGCACATATTCTCTCTGCTGTGCTGCTACAGACCCGCTGCCATGGTGGGAAACGTCTGGAGTCGTTTGTCAGATCTGGTGCAGTTTCGGAAGAAGTAATTACGACACGAATAGCCGAACATGAGGCACCGGTGAGAAGGGATAACGATAACTTTCAGGTTGCGGCTCGTTCGACGGGAATCGGCCACACCTTCAAATTTGACAAGGCCGAAATTCTTGCAAAAGGCGACAACCGCGTGGGCCGCGAGCTGCTTATATCATGTTTTTCCGACCAGCAGTCGATTAACAAATGCAGTGACCTCTCACCTCTATATTCTGTGCTCAGACCTTGCCTGGGCAGAGTAATTAGCCACGCGGGGAGAGCGCGAGTGACCGACAGTTCCAGTGACAGCGAGCCAAGTGATCGAGTGAGAATCACGTCAAGAATCAACAAAGGTGATGAAATCACATCAATTATTGACTAGGGTCACATCAACTACGATCTCAAAACGTGAAAGCCGGTGCTGCTAATTATAGTAGGCAACTGCGCCCTACAAATGCTACATACCTTTTGCCCCCAGCACCCTTACTTGTGACCGCCTCTGATGATGGATTCGAATGAGAATCTGAAACGTCAGGCCAATTAACTTATTGTTCCACCGACCACGCCTTCTTCTGAACTGCTTCCTGGAACTTGCCACCGCTTCTATCGGTTTTCATCTACATTTTCGGGCAAACACCATGGCCTCAACAATGGCGAAAATACAAGCAATGATTCTTTGTTGAACATTGGGATACCACGTGGTAGGCATCGTAAGGCAAACAGTAACATGACGGCGCTTGAACCCGAGCACTTAGGTACATAGGACCAGCGACCTTTCCATTACATCACCAGGCAGCTGGGTTTCTT
The DNA here is from genome assembly GCA_902702965.1 of Spirometra erinaceieuropaei. Classification (NCBI taxonomy): domain Eukaryota; kingdom Metazoa; phylum Platyhelminthes; class Cestoda; order Diphyllobothriidea; family Diphyllobothriidae; genus Spirometra; species Spirometra erinaceieuropaei. Next base: position 795,034 of record CACRXP010000118.1, read on the forward strand.
ATAAATTTTGCAGACTGGGAGAGGAATTCAGATTGATTGTGATTTTTTCCACTTCTAAGTGTCACCGAAATGCGGCCCTTGTCTTATCGAAAACGCCTTTGCTTTTGTGTTTAGGTTTGCTCTTCAGCCCGTTTTGTCCACGGAAGATATTTGATAAAGTCAGTCCTCAGAGAACATTAAAATTGCGCCATGAATTTCTCTCGCGTTCCCAGGGCATCTTACTCAAACATCTCCCCGAAATTCGAACATTCCTAGCCACGAGTTCTAAAATCGCGTCCCATTGCGCTGTTATCTGTCCAAGGAGGTGAAGCATGGGTAGAACTTTGTTTCATTAATGAAGCCATCAGAGGAGGGGAAAACAATGAATTAGACGCACTGCATCTGACGGGAACACAGGTGCTGCATCAATCGCGAGCAAATTGGGCATCCCATTTATCGGTCGCTGTCGTGATCATATTTGACCTTATGCTGGGGTCAGAAGGACACGTGACACAGGTATCCCTCATCTTTTTACTTCGCAGGGGGTAGTTGACGCAGACGGGAGAGAGGGCCACCGCAGTCTCTGTTGCGAGTCCTGCAGGGGTGACGGGGAGGAGTGAAGGCGACTTGCGCAGCTGGCCATGATGTCACATCTTGGAGGCATGGTGATGTGGGCTGAGCCATCGGCGTCTCCGCCGCTTGCACGGTCACTCTGCATCCTGGCCGCCAGCAATGTCAACCGACTGCTTGTAAAGTTAGAATTCTGGTGTATACAGTATGTTGCAAAACCCTCACATTCCGGAGGTCAGTGAACCAAGTCCCACGCGCCGTAGTCATCTCGGCAACTGCCTGTCCATAAATCAGGTGGGCTCCGGTAGATTCGACTACCGCGTCGTGGCCTCGATAAGGCGGTAACCTGTACGTTCCCACGTATGTTTTCCTTTTTAGGGACACCTTTTACAGTCTACTTTACATTTTTTCATAGATGTTTTGGCAGATGTTGAATAATTCATATTGACACAACTTTGAAAAACTGGGCGCCTCCGTGGGATTCGAACGCACGACAGTAAAGGGAAGGCTTTAGCACAACCAACGATCTAACCACTTGGGCTATGAATTATTCAAAATCTACCAAAACATCTATGAATTACGTGAACCTGGTAGTCATCTGGTGGATTCTACATGCATTACTTAGGAAATCCTGCTTGGGAAATAAACTTACTGCATCAGATTTCGTGGATTCCAGATGACAGGATTACTCATTCGACAGAAGGAAACGTACCTCGTTTGTTTTCCCTCTGCTTGCAGCAATTATGGCGTGGCAAGGCACGTCCGTTTCGCTGCCCAGCTGCGCCGCCATCAGCAGTTGCATGTGTGCATGTGCAGTGGGGTTCTAACCCACTAGAACAAGAGAAAAAGTTGAGTACAGCCAACGCTATAGCGACCTGAGTTACTAGGTCCCAAGAGAGAGATAGAGAGAGAGAGAGAGCCGTGAATGCAATCACGGCATGACTGACTAGTGCGAATGTGGTGAGGTACTGGACTAATTTGCCTTCGAAAATTTAGTCCCATTTTCTTTGACCGGATTGCTTGTTTGAATGTGACGAGAAACAACACACCTGTACAACCCACCTTGCTAGCGTGCTCCGCCGTCATGCTCTGTTGTTAAGTTGCTTAACGTTCAAAATCTCTATATCATTCACTGCTCAGTCTTACTTGGTGCATTTAAGGCTAGGAGTTCATGAGATATAAATCGTTAGTTCGTGAGTACATTATAATTTGCGTCATTGGTGACTCCCGACGTTAACGCAGACTTCATACCTTTCTATGTCGTACTGAGTAACATTTAACGTGCTATTTGTTTGCGAAGATCCATTCCATTTACATTTACCTTCCTCACAAATTCTGATACTTTACCATCTCTGTCTTACTATGTCTCACTCCAACCAACAACTTGATGTCCCCGCCCAGTCCCTTCATGCCATCAATATTACCTTGCCTGAATTCTGGCAACACGCTCCAGAACTTTACTCCATCCGCATAGAATCAGCCTTTTATTCTGCTAACGTTACCAAGGAGTTGACGAAATACCACAAACTGGTGGAGGTCCTACCCGCTAGTGTCATCTCTCAAGTTCACTCCTTGTTATCAAGTCCTCCTGCAGATGCTCCCTACTCCACGTTAAAGGAAGAAATTCTCTGACTTAATTCTGTGTCCGACCGACAGCGGTACCACCAGTTACTTAAGAAGGAGTCACTGGGTGACCGGAAGCCCTCTGAGTTTCTACGTTGAATGCGTTCTCTCCTTGGGGACATGCAGGTTGACGATAAATTCGCCAAGGAGATGTTCCTAGAGCGTCTGTCCGCAGATGTTTAAACGATCCTGGCGTCTGGCTCTCAAGATCTCACGGTATCACAGCTGGCTGAGATGGCGGATCGAATGATAGAGATGCAGCGGTTCCAGTCACCTTCCGTTGCCCAGATCTCATCCTCATCGTCAGTGAATGAGCAGTTAATGAAACAGGTGTCGGCCATTGCGGATGAGATGACCTCCCTTAATATACAGCTCGCCCGCCTTACTTCCAGTCGCTCACGCAGCCATCGTCGTTCTCGTTCGCGACCTCAGACTGCCGATACTTGTTGGTATCACACTAATTTCGGCGTAAAGGCCCGTCGCTGTTCCTCTTTTAATCCGAAACAGGGAGATCAGTCAGCCAGAGAATAGATGTGACCGTTTTCTCTGGCCCTTCCGGCTCTGGTCGCACCTTCTGTGTTTGCGACACTGCGACTCGTAGAAGTTTCCTGGTGGACACTGGAGCCCAAATCAGCGTTGTTCCCCCAACTGCAGCTCATCGTCGTTTCCCTAGCCTTAGTCTTCACCTGCAAGCTGCCAACTGTTCCCCCATTCCCACTTTTGGCAGTCTGTCCCTCACCCTGAACATTGGCCTTCGTCGGTCATTCACCTGGATCTTTGTGATTGCTGATGTCCCTCATGCAATCCTCGGCTTGGACTTTCTTGCTGAGTTCGATCTCCTTGTTGACTGCCGACGTGCCCGTCTCCTCGACCGCACAACCGGTCTGTTTGTTCGTGGACAAACTCCCTTTGCTATCCCCACCAACTTATCTGTCTTGGATACGGATATTGCTAGTCATTTTCGGCAACTGTTTCTTAGTCACCCCAACATAATCAACCCCCTGTTTCTCATTAGTGAGGTTCAACATGATGTTGTGCACCATATCCGCACCTCAGGTCCTCCCGTGTTTGCTCGACCGAGACGACTAGCACCGGAGCTTTTCCAGGCCGCGAAGGCGGAGTTTGAACACATGCTGCAACTGGGAATAATTCGACCGTCCGAGAGCCCTTGGGCGTCCCCACTGCACATGGTGCCCAAGGCAACATCAGGCGACTGGCGACCCTGTGGCGACAATCGTGCCCTCAACAGCGCTACCATTCCTGATCGGTACCCCGTGCCTCATCTTCAGGACTCTGCTGGAGCCCTTTTCGGCAAAGCGATTTTCTCGAAGATTGATCTGGTGCGTGCTTTTCATCAGATTCCAGTCGCCCTCGAGGACATCCCTAAAACCGCCGTCACCACATCCTTCGGTCTCTTTGAGTTCATCCGCATGCCGTTCGGTCTTCGTATTGCCGCCCAAACGTTCCAGAGGTTCATCGACCATGCCTTACGTGGCCTACCTTTTTTGTACGCCTACATTGATGACCTCTTAGTAGCCAGCCGGAATGAAGAAGAACACAAAGAGCATCTTGCCTTCGTGGTTGACCGTCTTGACAAGTTTGGCCTTGTCATCAACCCCTCCAATTGTGTGTTGGGTGTGCCTTCGCTCCAGTTTCTCGGCCATCAGGTTGACTCTGAAGGCCTGCGTCCCCTCCCCACCAAGGTTGAAGCAGTTCGTAATTTCCCTCCACCAACTTCCAAGCGACAGTTGCAGCGATTCCTCGGCAAGGTCAATTTTTACCGCCGGTTCCTACGGAGCTGTGCTGATCTCATGCTGCCGCTCACCAACATGCTTTCTGGTCCCAAAGGTCCGCTCGAGCTGACTGATGAAGCACTGACTGCTTTTGAGATAATTAAAAATTCTCTTGCCGATGCCACCTTACTTACGCATCCCGCTCCCGAAGCTCAGCTGTCTTTGATGGTAGATGCTTCGACCGTAGCCGTAGGTGCAGTCCTTCAACAACACCTTGCTGGTTCGACTCAACCACTTGCCTTTTTCTCCAAAAAGCTCTTACCAGCCGAGACACGCTACAGTACCTTTGGCCGTGAACTACTTGCCATTTACCTGGCTGTGAAGCATTTCCGGCATTTCCTTGAAGGTCGGGACTTCACTCTTTTCACTGACCACACACCGCTGACTTTTGCACTTCGTTCCCACTCCGACAAGTACAATCCGAAGGAAATCGCCCACCTGGACTACATCTCCCAATTCACCACCGACATCCGCCACATTGATGGCACGAAGGATGAGGTGGCTGATACGCTGTCCAGACCCTCACTGTCTTCCCTCCAACTCTCACACGGGATCGATCTTTGCGCCATGGCAGCTGAGCAATAGCGAGTCGGTTGTCCTGGTGACGAGTCTGTTAGTGGTCTCCAACTCAAAGACGTTCCTCTGATCACCGGCTCTGGTACCATACTTTGTGACGTCTCAACTCCCATTCATCGCCCTTTTGTGTCCGCCTCGATGCGTCGAGCTGTATTTCAAACTCTGCATGGACTCGCCTACCCTGGGATCCGAGCCCCTCAAAAACTCCTCGCGAAAAGGTTTGTCTGGCCTGGCATAAACAAGGACGTCAAAGCTTGGGCTCGGTCGTGTCTGAGCCGCCAGCGCAACAAGGCGCAGCGTCACAACAAGTCCTCACCAGGCACTTTCCCCAGTCCTGACGCACGGTTCAGCCATGTGCACCTGGCTGTCGTAGGCCCCTTGCCCCCATCCAATGGTTTCACTCACCTCCTTACCTGTGTCGATCGATATACCCGCTGGGCTGAAGCTACTCCTTCGCCGAAGGTGCAGGCTGAAACCATCGTGAAGGCCTTCGTCAGTCGTTGGGTCGCCATGTTCGGTGTCCCATCCACGGTTACGACTGATCGTGGTGCCCAGTTTGAGTCGGCACTCTTCCAAACACTTCTCAATTTCCTTGGCTACACATGCATTCTGACGACAGCCTACCACCCAGCTGCTAACGGTATGGTTGAGCTTTTCCATCGCCAGCTAAAGACTGCCCTGCGTGCCATAGAAGACCCAGGAAACTGGTCGGACAACCTTCCTCTTGCACTCCTCCGCATCCGCGCAGCTCTGAAGTTGGATCTGGGCTGTAGCACAGCTGAATTGGTTTTCGGCACTATTCTCCGACCGCCAGACGAGATGACCACCCCAACCTCTCGTGGGGCCGACAAGACTCCTGACAATCTTGTGCACCGTTTGCGGCAGTTTATGCGCTCGCTTTCCCCAGTTCCACCTCGAGCTCCAATGACTGAGTCTTATGTCGAAATAGACTTGGACAAGTGTACTCATGTGTTTGTCCGGTGTGACCGTGTGCGCCAGTCGCTAGAATCACCATACGAAGGACCGTTCCGCGTGCTCCCACGCAACACCAAGACCTGCCGGATTTTTCCCGGTGACAAGGAGGACGTGGTCAGTGTCGATCGGGTCAAGGCTGCTGTTGCAGAGGAGCCGTCGGACCTGTCACAAGGACAAAAATGTGCTGACCCCCTAACCCCTGTTCCTCCATCTTCCCTATCCCCATGCTCATTCACCTTGCCCACTGCCTCTCCCTTCCCCTCCCTTGCCCTCTACCCTTCCGTCCCGCAAAGTTCCTCTCCCTACATGTCTACAGCATCCAGCTGCAACATCATCCCCCACCATAGCACGCAGTCAACCCTCTTCGACTGTACCTCCTGCTTACATCACCCGCAGTGGCTGTCACGTTCATTTTCCCGATCGTTTAGTTACGCATTTTTTCTAGACTCATGCATATCCTCCGGCACCGTATTACGTCGCCCTCCGGTCTAGTAGGGGGGTACTGTGGTGAGGTAACGAACTAATTTACCTTCGACAATTTAGTCCCATTTTCTTTGACCGGATTGCTTATTTGAATGTGACGAGAAACAACACACCTGTACATCCCGCCTTGCTAGCGTGCTCCGCCGTCATGCTCTGTTGTTAAGTTGCTTAACGTTCAAAATCTCTATATCATTCACTGCTCAGTCTTACTTGGTGCATTTAAGGCTAGGAGCTCATGAGATATAAATCGTTAGTTCGTGAGTACATTACCATTTATGTCACGACATTGCCGTTTCTGAGTTACGCAGGACACAGATAACTTACTATATTCCCGACGGCTCACGCCATCAGTCTACTATGTCATCCCCCAATAACTACTGCCCAGCTAGCTTTTTCATGCCAAGGTTAGATTCAGAACATGATCCACTCGCCGGTCATACGCGATTACAGCACTAATTCTTATTGGCATCCTTTCAACAAACATGGCAACCATTATGAAAGGACTGTTTTCCGTTGGTGAGAGGGCATCTTAGGGGCCTGATAAGATATAAAGCACCCTAAGTACTAGCAAATGTGACCGACGGTCCTAAACACGTTGAATCAACTGGGTCAATGAAATGAATGGACGCTGGGATCTGTTGTTTATGACTGGGCAGGGTTTAGTTGGGGAGACAGTGCATTGCCATTCTAAAAGATGCCTTTTGGCACGAATCTTGACAGCGTCAACGACCGATAATAATATCGCCATTATAATGACTATCATTATTAGTATTATCTTGCGGAGCGCCAGTTCACAATGCCCGATGTATACTACATTTGTGTAGCTTCAAGGAGACAATGTATAGTAACCACCAATACTATGCTACATGGGTACCCTGTTGCAGGATGAATGTGTCCTTTCTGTGATTGGAGTTGCGTAAATGCATTGAATGCGTTGTGCGCCCTCGTGACTAGATGTAATATGATCTACTTCTTTGTAAAAACAAACTGGAAGAACTGCGAAAAATGTTCAAATCTGGTTGTACTGTCAGATATCTTGGTGCCCTCATAATTCATCGGAGGATCGGGTTCCTGTTACGCGTGCTCTTTTGCAGGTTGCTGTAGAGAAATTTGGCGCGAGGACACAGCATACCACCTCAGCATCTATTCCAAATGTTTACCTACTATCGCACTCTTCTTTCCGCCGTTTAGTCCCACCCATAAAACCCGTATTACACACCGACCTGGTTTTTTTGCATCCTGAGTGGGGTCGCATGCTGCGTCCTTGCCGAAAAACCTCCCATAAATTCAATGCCAAGACCTTTCTTGTTAAAGCCCGTGAGATGCACATAAGTATGTCTGAACTAGTTTATCTGTTCTTTTGGCCAGAGGTTTACTTGGCAAAACTGCTCTTGAGCTTTTTTTGCGAAAACCAAAGTTTGATCGCGTACACCGAGCGATGCATGGGGCGACCATCACAGGTCTTAGGATGAATAGCTGATTCCACGCAAGGAGATTGGAAGATTACTAATCATCTTGGGTAAGGCCCACTGAGGATGGCGACAGTGACGGAGGCACTCTTGCCAGTTCACTGCTTGCGACGCATATCATTCTGCCTTCGTCAGGCCGACACCGTGGCACCGATCGATATTTTTCCTCCAACTATTGGCCACGACCAGACAAAGCCCAGACGCAGGTGCACACCCCGTGCCGGACCAGACAACATCGAAGGCTGACGCTTGGTTTGCTGTAAATATTGCTAGCACCGAAGCCTGGGTCGCTCGTACGCTCCCTTGCTGAACTACGGTAACATGGGGACATTCGCTGAACTAAAGTTGTTTCTCTGACTTCTGACTCGGGAAACTGGTCGTTGCCGACTGTCTCACTTCGACAGCGTCGATGATCAGCAGAAAATCAGTAGTGGCACACGTACATCACACTACGAATTTTGAATTATATTAAAAAAAGAACTTGGCAATGGGCATGGACCAATCGGGGATATTGTCTTCCGGCGCACTATAAGTTCTCCAATGGCATATCTTTGAGGCTGGTCCAGAGATGAGTCACTCTGATAAATACTTTGAAAGAATGTCTTCGCGGATGTCAGAAATCGTGCTTACGAAAGCTTTGAATTGGAATCCTTTTACTGAATCGAAATGGTTGATAAATAAGTTAAACGTCGTAAAGCCAAACGAAGGTGAACAGTGGGTATTATACTGCACATGTATTGCTCTCGAAGTATTACTATTGCATGGCGGTACCATAAGCCCTAAGCAGTCGTGGATGGACTAGACTGCTCAGTGGGTACCGACTGCGATTGACAATAAAGTCAAGGTGCCCAGTAAGATTTTGAGGGCAATTAACTCATACATTCAGAACGATTACTCCAACTTAATCCGAATACTGTTGCAGTCGATTTTTACATGAAAAAAGTACTCATAGGCGTACATATTTTGCGCCTGCCTCATAACCCGTTTCTGTCGCTAATAATATCGTTCTCCGAGCTGAACATGCACCCTCCTCCGACCTAAACCCAGAACCCCTAATTTGCTTGAAGCTGTTCAATAGTACGGCGCTGGTTATCTTGAACTAGCAAAAACATCTCCCATGGTACGCTGATAAACTGACTCCTTATTGTTACACTTCGGTAAAAAAAAACTAAAAAGACATCCCAACATCTCGTTAATTATGTGAATTCAAAACAGCAAGCGAGGATCTTAGAGAACTCATAGCCGAAAAGATCCAAGGTCAATCAAGGGTAAAACATATAATGATCAAGGGCACACTGGATCCTTGTAGTAAGGGGTCAAAGGAGAGGAGTTATCAAAAAGTTAGCGATACGAAGACCTCCATGTCGTTGTCAGCCGGGGGCCTTGTAGAGGAGGACTGCGATATCTCGAAGAAAGAAGTAGATGAAGGTCTGGGGACAGTGCGAAACGTAACTGGAGGGGAAAAGGCGAAAAATTATGAGATCTATTTGGAGAAGTGGTAGGCCCAGCAGAGCTATTTAAAGAGAAGTGAATCTTTCTAGGGAATTGAATTGAGACTTTACAATGCCAGACTTAATCCACTAACCTAAAGCTGAAATGCTGATTCTGACGCTGACTACGAGCGAACTTTTATTCCTAAATGTGACCGACCACGCTTTTTGCGCCGCAGCCTCAAACTAATTCGCCTTGTTTGGGAACATTGGGGATAGCATATCTATATCAGAGGGCAATTAGTGCATAGTTAAAAGGAGGACCGGTTGAAAGACCGGACTCTTAATAATGCAGTTAGACCTTTGGACCTACGAAAATTTACCAAATGAGTCACTCAAGTAGGTCGATAGAACAAAATTTCGTTGGATTATCTCAAACTGTGCCTCTGGGTAATAAAGTACAAAGTTGTGTCCGAAAAACCTGACAACGTACTGAGATATGCATTTGTAATGAGGGGGGAAGTCTGGCTCCACCTCACAGAGCAGTCGATATGCACACTTTTCTCATTTGGTGACAGAAAATACTGTAGAAACGGGCAGGTACTTTTTTAAATTACAGCGGACATGATAAATTGGCAGGGCTACACTAGTGCACGAATCTTAATGACCATAACCAGGCCCATCTCACAGCTATCAGATGTTAAAAATGCCCAGGGAGGGGGTTTCTTCTGCACAGAACTCCGAGTTTTCGGCGGGGGATATGCGCTGACAGCATTACTTTATGCGTGGGGATCGACCCCCGATAAAGGTCCGGGGAGCGAGGTCCAGGACCGTTTGTCCTCGTGTGCGCGTGGTACGTCACGTTAGGCTGTAAATTTTCAGATGTGTGTGTGTGTTCGTACTGAAGCCATTGGAGGCGATTAGTTGTACAGTCAGGCCAGCGCGTTTGGGCATGCTCACGACAGCGTGCGTGCGCCCGAGACTTGGACAAAGAGGGTTATTGGTGGAGGTCGGTTACACCCAGTCCCAGACACGTGTCGAAATGAGGCGTCAATAGTGGAGCGTGCGATGGTTGGGTTGGGTTAGTACACTCGTGGATCTGGTAGTGCGTCGATTATTGTGACCTCTTGTTCGAATTGACGCGCATAATTTTATACTGCGGTCGGTACGGAGGTTCAGATAGGGTGGAAAACGGCGAGCGTGACAGTGAGTTGCCACTTCGGTACTAGAGGTTTACACGTCCGGAATCACGCACCCTGCTCAAAGAGGAATTTCCTTATCGACTGGTTGTGGCGGCCAGCCATCATGACCGGTTTGGCGTCATTGTTTAATACCTCGATGTCCCAAGGTCATTCACCCTTTTGCAGTGAGCCGTTCCAGACGCGCTGACCTGCAGTCACACGACCGACAGCTCGGGCACACCTGCGGCCGCACAGCCGCAGCTGCCCATGCGGCCACTTGAACGCACCTCCCCCCTGCGACCGCAACCTAAGCCACTGGGGTACCACCCCTCGGCAAATGCAACACACACCGGGCTAGATCGCAGTTGGCTGCCAGGCCCCGTATTACGGGTGGCTGGGGGGTTCGTTTACTGGGGCTATTTTGTGGGGTTCCATAATCACATCTGATCCATTTGGCTTCCGTTTTACGTTTGAGGTTAGGGTTAGGGTACCGGTTAATGATTTTCGATTTTCGGGTTAGGGTTATGCCTTTAGGCTTAGGTTTTCGGGTTACGGGTTTGAGCGTACGATTAGGTTTCAGTATTACGGTTAGGTTTTCCAGTTAAGGGCTACGGTTACGTTTACGATTTTGGTTAGGGTTAGGGTTGCCGTTAGGGTTAACGGTTAACGTTTAAGGTTGAGGTTAGGGTTAGGATTAGGGTTAAGGTCGCCGTTCGATTCCCCATTCCTGGCTACCAACTGCGATCTAGCCCACACACTGACTGAACACCTCTTGAGCTTGGCCCACAAGCTTACAAAAGCGGCTGCCACCACTATCCGAAGGACTCTCAGGCATGACTTCGCCGGTGGCCACTGCCACCTGAGAGGACAACTCTAGGTTTTGTATACATTAACCCCCTCATTCTGGTGCCTTCCGTCTCCTTATGACTTGGGATTCGACCTAGTGGTTGTAGCGTTCGGAGCGCATTCTCACCGCATAAGCAGCACATGGTATCCAAGATGGATCAGATTTTAGAGCGTGTCAAACTCTTGTGGTTTCATGAACTGAGACGTTTAAGGCCAGCCTGTGATAGCTGGTCGCAAATCATCCCGCCGGCAAAAGTAGGAATAAAATGTGGCGTAAAAGTGGGGATGTTTTCTGTCGAATAAACTTTCCGGATGATGGAGTGAAAGTCTCGATCTGAACTAGAGTGACGGAGTTGTGTTGACGCACCCATCTTGCTTCGGGACAAGACCCAGGTGGTCGCAGCGTCCTGTCCATGGACACATTGAATGGCAAAGGAAACACAAGGGGATTAAGACGACGCTGGGATTCTGCTGACGGTTGGGTTCACTAAGATCAGTAGTTACGGTTCAATCCCTTTGCAGTCACAATTTTGCAACAGCTCACATAACGACTGAACATCTAGAGGGTAATTCAAGCCTGTGTGTGTGAGCATTTGTGCAGCGAAACAAAGAACTTGAGCGGTACTGTGGGAGCACTTGACCGAAAAAAATCACACAGCGAGAAAATGCATGTCGTCAAGTAAGATCACCTCAACTACTCCCAAGTTGGTCTTACGAGTCAGAATTAAAGGAACAGAAGCTATTTCGCCTGCAGACAGGCCTGGTCGCCACAGCCCAATCGATAGAGCATTTGACGGTAACTCGGGGGGTCAGCGGATCGATGTGGTTCGATAAAAATCTTTTACTGGCCGTAAGAGTCCCCATTTTCCGGTCTGCTTTACATAAAATGCCCTAGTTATTAAAAAAGCCGACAATCAATTGTCTGAGACAGTAAAGATAAGTTCATCCTTATTCCTATTTGAAAAAGTCGTACAACTAAAAGTGTCAGAGAAATGTTCAAAAATCAAAATAGAAGTTAAGTGCGAGACGTCCATCAGTTTATCCTGATTTTCGAATAGAATGCAGGTGCCCACTTTTATTTTTGAACCCCGTTATAGAGTCCGCGCAGGTGTTTACGTAACAACGAGAAAACGGCAATCGTCTAGAATAACCCACAACGATAAAGGAGATTGGAATATACATTTCTGGCTAATTTGCCGTAGTCGTCCAGCTTTATCTTAGGCCGAGACCGGGGTCATCACCATGTCTCGGAAATGATAGATACAGTTTCCGCCGTCTTTGTTCGTTCTCATTCTTGGCTAGTCATAATTCGTTAGTATATGACCAATAGCAAGCACTCTATACTGGAATAGTAAATTAAAGGCGTGATATTCTATTTGGGCAAGATGTCATCGGTAGTTAGCGACAACAGCAAATTTTCGCCATCATCTCACTGCTAAGAGGGAAAGAAAAACTCCAGTAAGGCCCATTTACATAAAATTACTCGATGGAGGAGGGAACGACTCTAGCTCTACAGCCATGAGCTCACCCTGCTATCGAGTAGCTAGGTTGCAAAGATTCATAGAAATGACGTGTCACGCACGGCCTGTCCTGTAAGTGATGAAAGTACCTCTCAGTACGCTTGTTGGTTAAACAGATCGACTCCATTGTCACTGAAAGTACAACTCATGGCACCTGTGATTTCGTGACTGCATGCAGACCCTAAGCCTACCAAACAAACACGTGATTCCACTGAATATACAGGACCTGTTCATGAAAGTGCAACTGGATGAAAGCATCGCACTGGTGTGAGAGCATGCAGCTGAAACCGCCTTGGAGCAAGACCGTTGTTTTGCCCGTGCACGTCACAATTAACTTTGTCTATACGTTTGCATGTTGGACGAAGAGGCCATTTTAGGAACGGTATTTAGTATCTGATGCTCCAGAAGCAAACTGGCCCCCTTCCTCGGCAGGTAAATCAACATTGCGCTCTACAGTGATTAATGATTTTGCTGCCTGTGCAGGCGAATTGCTGGTAAAAGGTCACACGTTCGGTCTTTGCAGTCTCAAGCAGGGAAATGTGCCATCGTATCTGTTATGTATGCAAAACAGAAGGTTAATTGGACATAGGACGCGTACCGAATACGAGAGACAGCACAAATGAGGAGGCTTGTGGAAACGGCCGGGTATATGACGAGGGGGACTGTCATAGGCTGATGGGTGGCCAATCAGCACAAAGAAGGTGCGAACAGGGGGTCATGACCTTGTTCATTCGCCTGTCACGCGTTTGTGGAATGATGCCCTGACGGCCCGGGCAGGATACACGACAGTATCAACTGTTTCTTCTCCACCTAGTGTGGTTCCTTGACTGTGTTGGGCGTCAGGACAGCTAGACTGAGATAGCTGGTTAATAACTTCCGGTCTGCTAAATACAATTATCTCCAGTGTTCACAACCGCCCAAGTTGGTGTTTCGGTTTCGCTCTCGTAGCGTCTTCCGTAACATCCGCAGCCCCGTCGTAGGACTTAGTCGGCCAGAGACAAGAACTCACCTAGTCCTGATCCTAATTTCTGCGGAATTTAGCGCAAAGCCACCTGTACTGTGGGCGGTTCCTGTCCTGATGTCCTGGCGGGAGGCCGTATAAGTTATCTCCACCGAACCGGTGATTACCGCTTCAAGTTGAGAATTCATATTCATTGTTTACCTTCAGAAATCCTCATTAACGCACTACCACTATACAGGGGACTGCGCACGAAAACCCCTCGACTTCGCACCCCCTAAAGTCTGTTTGAGAGTGCCGATCGAGATATTGATGAAAATCTGTCTTCGCAGGCTGGGAGGATCTGCTATAAATATGTACTGTTGACTTCGAGACGCAAGCGGGAGCAGAAGAGGCTTCGAAGGGGTGCAAAACTATGCTGTCGAAGAGGCGGAAAAAGATGGGGTGTGACGGGACTGTCAGGTGACAGAGGTACAAATAAGCAGGTGACGCCTGCACAAACAACAGGACTGAGTGCGTCCCAGACGTGATGAGGTCAGTGGCAGACAGTACACGAAGAGGCGCCCAGCAGTAAAACACATAAATGTTTAGACTGGGGGAAACTCCCACCTTAGAACCAACGATCGCACATGTGCAAATGCGGGTTGAGGGAAGACGTAGACAGGTTTTTGGCTCATCGGCTAGCTACCAGTGGCAAGGTAACGAGCCAAGCCGCCCACTGCTGCGTATGTGGTGATACATTCTCGTGTGATTGTGCAAGGTTACAACAAAGCATCTTGGCAATATTACTCCTCTGGACTTCGGAATCATCAAAGTGCCTGATGTTTACTGAGCGCTCTGGCGTAAAATGTTCTCCTGAAAACAGGCACTGGGGGGCAGACTGCGGGAAGATGAGGTTCGTGCTTTTCCTTGACGATGAGGCGTCCAGGAAAGCAACCGAGAGTACTCAGTCATTTGGCGAAAAGTAGCAGGAATGCTTCCGGGAAATCACAGGCCTGCTGTACTTGTTAATTAGGTTCTATGCAAATGCGGTGTGATAAAATCAGAAACCTCAAGCACGGGTGCTTTAGACATCTGTGACTTCGTTACAAACATGGGCTAGGATTATTTAATTCGAGAAGTCTTCTCATTCAATTTCAATCGTGTAGAACATATCAAAAAGAGGAGTTTCTCTGAAAATATTGATTTGTACTCTTCGATTTTCAAGTTAATGCCTTAAATTCCTCGTTGCATAGTTTTTTTTTCACGTAAGCTAGAGGAACCACTATATAGATTAATAAACTTACAAAAGTCACACCAGCAAGGAAATACAAAAACCAGAGCCATTTACACCAACATTCACAAACAAAGGCTTAGCCACGAGACCTTTCAACTTAAGAGTTGCTTGTCCGTTATTTTCGAAGAAAGTCTGTCTAGTAACGAACAAACAGCGAAAACAGGGTGTTAGGCGGTTAGGATAGCGTGTAGTTGTCCTTAAGGGGTAAAGCCTGTGCATATGGAGTGGCTACATTGTAAGCAGCTATGGAAATGACCATTTCTCACGTATCACTTTGTTGTTTCCTTCCAATGTCTTTGACAATATCATTACACTTCTTAAAGCAAGACCAAGCTGAATTCGCAATGTCACGTTTCCGCGATTTTACGCAAACATTAAATCAACCGCGTAATACAGAAAGCCGGCGAAATTTTATGAAGCTTAAACGTACAAAAGCAGTCTTTGAGCTGGTCTGTGAGTTGAAATACACACATATGATCTGCGGAAAAAAAACTGGGTACCGAGTAGGCTAAACATCCCATATTATTCTTTTCGCTGTGGTACGTCTTGTTAATCATTGATTTGTGGCCGACTAAAGTTTGCATAAGATAAAAATGTTTCCCAGTGGACAATAGCAATTTTAGAAATCGTTGGGAAACCAGGACCGTTTCATTTGCTAATTGCATCGATGAGACTGTAAATATCCCGGCTTAAGATCTGTTCGTCATAAATAGACAAAATATGGAAAGTCAGTCATCGCTGACGAATTTTGCCCAACACAGAATAGAGGTTGAGGAGTTTTCGTCACGGGAAAATACTAGTAGGCCTATGCATTATCAGTGAAAAACCTTGTCTTGTGCTTAAATTTGGACAGTTCATGCGAGTGCGTTGACCTGATGAAGCAGTACTGAAAAAGGTCGTTTGCCAATCTGTTTTATTGGAGTTTGACGCTGAGAAAGTTATTAACAAGAATATAGCAATCTGCCTAATCAACCTAGACAGTGGCTAGGGTTTTACAGCAGAAGCGTGAATAACAGGAAAACATAACCTCGAACAAGTTAAGTGCCCTTTGAACTCGGAAAAATCGCAGTTTATTTGTGAATCATCTTCATTCTTGATAACGATGGGTTTAAAAACGGCAACATAACCCCCAAATAACTTTAATACAACATCTTCATCCCTGAGTGCGAGTTGACGTGTAATGTAGTGCTCAATAGACTGAGATCGTGTTGCTTGATGTGAATTATTTTGGTTGTTAGGACTGTGTTAGAAGGTCAGGTTATCAAAGAAATTCAAGTGATTAACCCAGAGCTTACGCTGGACAGTTTAATATCAATAAACTCAGAGTTAGCTTCTGCCTACCACCGCGGTTCTTACCAGCGGTTTATTCGTTGGTCTTTTTATGTAAATATTTGGAGTCTGGACCTTCCTCCATACTTCGTAGGGGCATCTTATGTCTCCCCAATAACGCTGAACACGACACGCTTGGTTAGAAGCAGAACGTGCTGTGCAGACGGAGTCTAATGAAGATAACTAAGAAAAATGAGCACTTGTAGGCCTAGCAAAGCGGATTTAACAGAGTTGCAAACTGAATCATGGGAGTTGCAGTAAAAAAGACAGAAATGGTCGCCAAATGCATACTTATAACTACATAACGAAGTGTTAACCGGGTTTCATACGCCTCCGCTGTACACTTCGTATTACCCACGCCTACGCATCCGCGGTGCTTAAGGGATTTACAAAGAGAAAGTCGTAATTCCAACTCAATGCTGCCATAATCAAGATTAAAAATGAGTAATTGTAAGATGACTTTGTACTTTTCCAAGAAAAATGCCATGGTCTCAATGATATCTTCCTAAGACGGTAGACCAAGAAGTCTGCAACATCTACAAGCATATAGTTCAGGCCTGTAACTTGATTCCTCACACGTCCAAACAAAGATCATTTGGAAAGCTGTCAGTTAGACAAGACGAATTCCGCTGATGACTGGAGGAATTCTCCAGAAATTACCGAAAATACCCTGGCCTGGTGTTATGCCACGACTGCATCGGAACCTGACTAACATCAAGTGAATCAATGCCTTTCCTTAGCAATCAAAATGTGCAGTTGAAAAAAAAACTGCTAGAAGCTACGGACTTGCCTGCCGAAACTGTCCCCAATAATGCAATTCCAGCCCGGTTCATAGAATTTGTCGAACTCCTTTTTCACGTAGTCAGCAGCCTTTTTAAGTGATTTTTCATTGCTAAGAACAATAGCGGCACAGTCCACGGCATAATACTGCATCTCCTCTGGCATGTCCGAGTACTGTATTCTGGCCTCTGTGAACTCCTGCATCATCGGCCGGAGAATGGCGAAGATGGGAACGAACGCAAGCGCTAATAATGTTCTAGCGTCTATTCCGCGATTATATAGATATACTCTGGCTGCGCTTTAGACGTACAGGTGCAAGTTGACAGGGCAGACGAGGACACGTAACTAGCTGTTGTGCTAGAGGACAAATTGCGGGTCAACGTTCCGGCCTAGTTCACTCCTTGAGAGCTGCTCAAATAAACGTCTGCGATGGTGGTGATGGTGGTTAAAACGATGCGCACCACGCGCGCAGCTGAGTGCACGTGTCTGCGACCTCACGCGTGCCAACCGCTCAGCCTTCAGACGGTCCCACAGATGCTGTAGTCACAGGTAAGCCAATCAAATTACAAAGAACAGTTAGGGCTGTTCATGTGCCGAGTCATGAAAGCGAATTGTATTCGTTAAATAAGTACTGGGATCTGAAAGAACAAATAAGTCTTATGGAATTGACTAAACCAAAGGCTTTTTCCACAGAACTTATAGTTATTTAAAATGGCGCTGCAAGAAAGAAGAACTGGTTATAAGAATCCAGGTGGAGGGCATAGCCATCGATCGCGCATTTGCTTAATCTGCAGTAGACATACTGGGAAAACGGACCCACAAAACTACAGACTAAAGATTGCCCATTCGAACTTCTAATTAATATTTGACCAGTCAGATCTGCGCTCGATATCAGTAATCGAGTAGGTATCCTAAAGACAAATCCTCCGAGTTATGTTTTGCTGTGCATGATAAGTGGAGGCTCACTTCCTCTTTTTCGTTGAAAATGGGCCAACCGTTCGTCGAAAGAGAACCTAGAAGGAACAGCAAGTCCTTCGATAGGCTAAAAGACGCGCTTTTTCAATGGTAACATTGTCCTTCTGTGATGCCAACAGTTGGTTCTATTGTCATCGCCCGAGGCGGCAGCTAGGGAAGCGTGGGCGTAGGTGCGATGACTATGGCGAATCTCACAAATGCAGACGAATATGCGAGTCCCAGGTTCTTGTTACAAAGAAGATAAACGCGCAGCTGCCGAGCGGCGGTTGGTCACGCATTCACCTTCTTTGTAACGAACCTCTCCAACGCTGTGAGCTCACCATTGTCACGAGGCATGAGTTTGACCTAGAAAGGATCTACTGGCTGTGCAGAAGCGCATACAGGACATCACTGTTTGCTCTAGTCTACCAGTGGGAAAGGGCCGCCACAATGCGGCCGATATGCAGACCACGACTTCGTCAAAACGCAGATGAGAACTGGATTTCAGAACGGGACACTGGATGAAATTGTTGGAACCAGAACTCCATCGGTATAGGAGAGCCTGCGCCAAGGGGTCTGAATGAGCGGCCACTCTCCGTCGCATTCCGACCCTTTTCTATCTGATTTCTGTTTTCCAGGCGCCGTAAAGGAAGTTTGTGTACACACTTTATAAAACATTGTCAGAAAAGACCTTTTTTCTTATCAGAAATGAAACTAGTTTTTCTAATGTGGGTCCAGTCATCCTGTTCCATAAAAATTAGCTGTTAGCTGTCTAAAGGTATGGAGAATCGTGAGCGTAACAGGCAACCAAACAGAACTGCAAGACTTTTCTCTCGCAACAGTCCAACCGGGATATAAATATATTTTGTGCGGCCATACAGTCCTACATGAGTCTCCGGCTCATGGCAGTCCACATATCCCGCCCCAAGAGTGGTAGGCAGAGAACACTGATGTTGGAGAACAGTTGGTCCGCATTATGAGGGCACCACATTTGCTCTTTCAATATCCTACCACCATCCGAAAATGCTAGTTTGTTTAACATGCACCTCAACAAGTTTTGTTAACAGAATGATACGCTGTTGGTAAGTTCCATCTCTTCTAAATGATTAAAAATGAGATAATCAGAACAAAAAATAAGAATTAATTTAGAGTCCGAGCGATCGCAATAGTTCTACTTCCAATGCTTGGGTAGACTGACCGAGTAATCATTAGGTACCCCCGAAAGGTACTTGTGGAAGTCAGACTTGGTGCTGACAAAAGACTACGAGGTCTCCCGATAAGTATCCAAGTCAGTCGCAGATAAGTAAGATACCGGCGAAGTTTGCAAGGTTTGCTGGTTAGAAGTAAGGGCTGGAATAGTCACTCGCGTCTGTCCCTCTCGAGGAATGCATGTCAGTCAGCCTATGTCCATGGGCCAGGAGTGGTTTTCTAAAAGACCAAATGAACTCGGCTAGGATTCCTAAAATATTCGTGAGCCCAGGGTCCGAAGTACGTCCCTATTGGGGCAGCTACATTTTTCATCACTTTACAGCAAATATGTCGGAAGCGACTGCTGCATCGGATGGGGTATAATTTCCGTGGCGGAAAGTGCTGAGGTCCATTGCTGATCGGTTGTATGAAGCAGCTGTTCATATCTACCTGCCTTCCATCACTCATCCGGCTTCATGCTTTCGTCTGATTAGTGATACAACCGTAGCACGCACTTCTAAGTCTGCCGCTTTTGTCTGATGGGTCACACCGCTATCCTCCTTCTGCGGCTATCTCAGCGCATGTCTCATAAGTCTCGGACTCATGGCCTGCGGACATGCATTAGAAGTTCATGTGAGCACACGCATGCCTGTGGATGCCTACGCTTTAGTTATCTCAACAAATGCCTGTTCATGAGCCAGGTTGTCACCTAGGTTGCTAGCTGACTCGGTGCCCCAGATGAAGAACTGCACCGTCTCAACGTGGATCGAAAAGGGAATGACTTTTAGAATAAGGTCGACAAAGTTAACCAGTTATCATTGCCTTAGGTAGCAGCGACACTTGCTTAGCCCGCCGAAATTGATACGGACGCACTACAATACCGCAGGAGTCGAATGCGGCCGAGTTAACCATTTATTTGAGAATTTAATTGGTAACCTTTTACATAGAATGCGGTTGAAACTCGGACGAAGTCGCAAGCCTTTGTACAGGAGAGCAGTCACTCATGATTATGTTGCGGGCGTGACCCAACAATTTCCTAAAACAGGAACCGTTCATGATTTACTAGTGGCGTGAGTGCTTACGATGTGGTGCATAAAAGTACGAAGAGACCAAAAACGTGTTCGGCGGTTTGTCTGCATACGTAGCACACCTAGGAGGGTTGTCCATAAAATAATTAGATGCTTTTTCCAGTCGTACCAAGCTGATCAACTGCAGGCACTTCGGTTCAATGGTATGGGCCGGTGAGAGTAATTTCATTTGTGGTTTCTTACATTGGGAAAATTCAAGGAACCCTCTTCACTGATGAGACCGTATTCCATTTTGCGGCGGTCATTTTGCCCCCCTTTGCAACAGCTGGTGGTTTCTGCGTTAGTCTTAGACCACGTGACCATATTGAGTCTCATCAGGAGAGGAAGCTCCGTAGTATGCCCATGCCATGCACGATTACTGCAACGAAGTCTTCGACGACTGATAGACCAGTGAAAGCGGACCAGTGGAATGGCCAAGTGGGTGCCCTTATTTCACTACACTTAATCTATTCCTTTGGAGATACTTGAAAAAATGGGTCTACAAGGATAGGCCTAGTTCTGTGGGACAGTTGAAGCCGGCTATCGTTCGTGAACGCAGTCTAATTACTGTGGACAGTTGTCACCGCCTTCTCCGTTCTTATTTGACAAGGACTTAATTTTGCGGCCAAAATCACTGAGAATACTTCAAAAACCCATTAAATTAAATTTTACGTGAGTATTATTTGCTGTTTGTTCCATAGTTCATGGTTTGGAAGGTTGCCTTGCGTGGTGGTCAGGCGTTTGCTAATGACGGCAACAGTTGATGTGGGGGCACAAAGAACAAGTTTGTATTCATGTGCAATCGAACATTCAGGTTGTGTTTTGTAAAGAGTACATGGACACGGCCACAAAATCTAGCACAGACGTCCACCAATAGAGATAAAATTCAACAAAATCAGAAGCTTGATTCACTTATTTTCGGCTGAAACTTGATATCAACAACACACAACTTTCAACAAGTTCAGTTAATTGAATCCACCCAAAGGGATCAATAGTCTAACTGGTGGGGATTTGAGTTTAACGAAAAGTTAGGCTTCCGACGAAGACGAATCACGTATTTATAACTGTGATTTCAGAGTCCGTATGCTGTTGCGCTTCGCTTTATTTGTGCTTAGGGATGTTGGGTGTAAAGATGTGTAATCCGGGGTACACCGTGCGCGATGCTGGCTGTGCTGCACAGCCCTCAGTTGACACCGAACTTTTACCTGTGGCTTTCCAAAGCTAGACACGGCCTAGCCGCCACACCCCGGTAACCGCCTCGACTGGCGGATTAAGCCAGACGAGAGTATCCGCCGTTGTGTGTGCCCCCCAAACGGGTCACATGGTAGATGCGCTGGACCGAGAAGGGGGTCATATCGGATTCTGGCAGGCGTTATCGGATTTGCGCACCGTAACAAATGCCAACACATCGGGGGTGCGAAGGCAGGCCTAGTTGCCGACTAACGTCGCGCACATTGGGACCACTGCCGCCCGCCCTAGTTTTTGTTGGTTAATATCCTGGTCATTTGCTGTGTAGACCAGGGGGTGTGGAGTGAAGCGCCAGGGTGCGGGGTCGACCGTGCCATTTACCTGCGCCCTCCCTCGCCTCTGGCCTTCTCGACACTGTCTTGACACCGGGTTCAGATGGGGGAGGAGAGGATGCGGTAGATTCAGGGCAAGTGTGCTATCAATATAAACTAATTCGCGCACAAGTCATCGTCCCTACTTTATCTTGCTGGGGAGCACACGGTGGACATCGTCGACAACGATATTTGAACTGATCAGAAGAAGAAGCGATCGCTGGAACAAGGGCTCTATTCGCCTGACGTTTCGGACTCTCACTTGAATCCATCATCAGAGACAGTGACAGAAAAAGGTGACTTGTGCACAGGAAATCGCAGTATTTATAGGATGCAGTCGCTATGCTACCGCATACCTATAGCAATTAACCGCGCTCCCCTTCGTCAAGGATGGGTGCCCGCTGGTGCGATAATTGCTTGATGGCCGGCATGATTGTTAATCGCCGAAATGTCATCACCCGTGTTAGATGCTGGCGTGATTGCTCGGTCATCTGGCTCACCGGCTTGCGCGCTCCCCGAGTGATAAATTATCTTGGCCAGCCTATGCCTCAGCACGGAATATGGAGTGGGAATGTCGTTGCACTTGTTGATGGACTGAGGTCCCGTGAACCATGACTCAAGCAACTTGCGGCTCACGCAATTATCCCCTCTCGCGAGAATTTCGGCCTCATCGAACTTTAATGTGTGGCCGGGTCTCGCCGAATGGGCCGCGACTTGGGAGTTGGCGTCATTTCTCCGTACCGCTGCCGCATGTTCGGCAATTCGCGTTCGGAGCAGTCTTCCAGTTTCTCCGACGTAGTTGCTTTGTCCGCAACAGCACCAGATCCGTTAAACGACTCCAGATGCTTCTTGCCGTGGCAGTGGGTCTTTTGGTCTCATCACCTGACGCCTCATGGTGGCCTCCGGTCTGTGTGCCACTCCAACCCCAAGTGGTGCAAGAAGGCGGCTAACGGCCTCGGAGACGTTCTTGATGTACGGGATCGCTCGC
>CACRXP010000118.1:820594-835602 GCA_902702965.1 Spirometra erinaceieuropaei
TGAGGAAACACAAGGATATATACTGCATGAAATGAAGGCTTTATTCGCGCCAATTAAGCCGGTCTACAACCCCTAACCAAGGCAACCGCGCCATTCCTCAGTGCCGACGGGACAACCCTGCTTACGGAGAAATCGCAAATTCTGAAGCACTGGACCTAGCACTTCAGAATCGTCCACAATCGACCATCCACAGTCTTCGACACCGCCATCAACAGATTCTCCACGTGGAAACGAACAATGACTGAGCCTCCTGCGTTGCTTTCCTTGTCTTTGTCGGTAATGTTATTCTGCCTATGAATCATGCGCCGCTGTGCGGCTGCTGGTTGGGCTCGAGAGAGAGCTCTTAAGGCACAATGGAACGAGTGAGTTCCGTATGAACGATCGGTGAGCGCCCCCTACCACTGTATATTCCCGATCGAAAACCGACAAGGCAACGGGCTCATGGCCCGGTGAGTAGAGGCGTTGACTTCTAAACCAACAGGTCGCGAGTTCGAGGCTCGGGTGTTCCACACTTCGGGCTTGGGTATGGCTGGCTGACGACGGCTAATAAGCCAGAAATGGCCATTCCAGTCTCCCTTGTCTTTGTCGGTAATGTTATTCTGCCTATGTATCATGCGCCGCTGTGCGGCTGCTGGTTGGGCTCGAGAGAGAGCTCTTAAGGCACAATGGAACGAGTGAGTTCCGTATGAACGATCGGTGAGCGCCCCCTACCACAGAATTTAGACTATACACCAAATGTCCTGGAGGAAAGCATCAGGATCCGACGTAGTCTCGGTCAAAGTCCACAAGTACGGCGATCCTTGGCTGATGGACAAGCCGATCTCACTCTTCTAGGAGATGTGGAGATGAGGACAAGTCCATAAATACTTCAAAGACGGAACCATCGTTCACATATGCAACTGAAAGGGAAACCGTCAACATTGTGACAATCACAGAGGCATCTAACCACTCAGAATCTCAGACACGCTCTTCGTTCGTCCCTCCTCAACCGTCTAAACACGCACCCCGACCAGGGACCTCTCCTAGAAAGCTAATGTGGCTTTCGCCGGGGCCGCTACGCCATCGACGTGAGCTTCGCGGCCCGTCCACTACAGGAGAAATGTCGTGAGACGAGGACCAACATCTATACCACTTTCATCGATCTAACGAAGGCTTGGGATACAGTCAACCGCATTGAACTCTGGAAAATAATCCTGAAACTTTTATGCTTAGAACATTTCACACAAATAGTGGGCCAAGTTATGGCTCGCGTCATGTACACCGAAGCAGTCTCTAAAGCGTTCGCGGTGACCAATGAGGTGTAGCGGGGCTGTGTACTGTTCTCCACCCTAATAAGACCTATGTTCTCTACTATTCAGATTGAACCCTGCCATGGCGGTCGGGTGGATATCGACATTAACTGCTGAGCTGGGGAAAAACGGCTCAACATCTTTCGTTTGAAAGCATCTTCGAGGATATCGAAGGCCAGCGTCCACAATTTATGCCAACGTCAATGGAACTTATCTTGCGTCATTTGACAAATTCGCGTACCTCGGAGGTACAGTATCCCGGAAAGTCAAGATCGACGACGAAGATTTGCACCGGATCTCCAAATCCATCTAGGCTTCGGCCGGCTACAGCCCTCAGTCTGGAACTACCGAGGAATTCAACTCAACATGAAACCCAAGATGTACGGGCGGTAGTCCTGACAATGCTGTTCTACGGGACGGTGAAATGAACAGTCTACACTAAACAAGCCACGCACTTCAATCCCTTCCACCTCTGCTGCATCCGGAGAATACTGAACTTCAAATGTCAAGAAGGAGCCCCAAACATGGAAGTCCTGGGACAAACTGGAATCAATAGCACCCACGTTATGCTCAGGCAAATGAAACTACAATAGGGTGGCCACGTCGTGAGGATGGGCGACGAATGCGTACCCGAACGACTATTCTACGGCGAAGTCGAAACGGGTATTCGCCAACAAGGAGGCCTGAAGCGACGTCATAAGTACACTGAACTACTTCACACACAAGTCACCGCTGCTGGGCCAACCTCGTGGGCCAGCAGTAGACATCGTCGCCTGCGACGAAAAGCCGTCACGGAGCTCAGTTTTACTTTGCTGCCGTGTTTCTACTTCTGGTGCTCTACGAGATACTCTTGAACTGTGTTCGATTGTCACATATACTCCTAGCACAGTTTATCACAAGGCTGAAAATAACCGAAGTTTCAAGACGCAGAAATGCCGAGTTTTAAAGAGACGTTTGGTGGAACATACGAGGGCGAAACTGACACTGGTGCTCGTTGCAACCATAATCAGTTCTGGGTTCCGAAATGATGAGGGAGTGCATTCAGCTGTTTGAACGGCATTATCGCTCTCCAGTGTCAGGTCATTAAAGAACGATGGAAAGAAATGCGCGCATAGCAACCCCTAATAAACAAACTTAATTTTTAAAACGCAGGATGTATGCCGGACTCTAAGCTTTATGGGTTGAAGACGGTAAGCAAAACAAACGCGTGCAAAAGTTGTAGGTCTTGTTACAAGAGCATATTAAGAAAATTAAGTCTATAGGAGAGACAACATTGACAGATTTATAATCCCACCATCTTCTAACACCTACAGAACGTACGGTATGGAAGATGGACGTTAAGAGGACTTAATAAACAGCACGAATGAAAATGATACTACTGCTAGAGGTGCCGGAAAAAATGTCGTTTTTTGAATGCTGTTTATTTAGTATGGCTGCCCCGTTCGAGTCATGTAACTTTGCAAAACAGTTAGGCCTTGTATTCTAGCACTGAATATGAATTTTGCATCTTAGAATGGGCCTAAAATGTATGAAGCATAAATTTAAAGGCATTTATGTTCGCTATTGCATGCTGTATGAATTTCACAATGTAAACGAAACAACAGCAACCAAAACAATTTGTGGTGTTTATCCAAGTGCCTTGCATGTCTCAAGTGCCAGCATTAATTCGCTGAATTCTGATCGGGGGATTTCGAACTCTTTGATGTCCATCCTTTAAGAAGACCAGTAAAGCCTGATAATAACTTTTGAGCGCAACCATTAAGGCAGATCCTCGTAAGACCATTGAGAATGGCCTAAACTATGTCCTAGTATGGTCGGAGGATAATGGTCTCCTAATTAACAAGTAAAAATCCGTTTATTGTACTTTTCGACTGCGGCCCTCTCCTAGTCCTGAATCATCTGACATTATTCTTAACGAAGTATCCTCTTTCAGGTACCTCGGCATTACTTTGTCCTAAAATCTTTCATTTTCCCTCCATATTGAGCTCCTATTTACTAACGTTCGTAAACTTCTTTATTACATACATCGTTTACGTTCCTACCACACAGATCAACCCTTAGTCTGGCGATTAATCGATGCCTGCATTCTTCCTCTTATCCTATATTGCTCTCCTGTCATTTTTCCTGCTTTGCTTAAAACGGATCATTTAATTTTGAAACGAGTCCTCCGCATGCTCTCTTCTGCTGTTGGCGTTTCTTATCTTTTTTAGTCGACACTATCTTACAACGACATTTCAATGCGGTCAAGCAATTTGCTGATCGGATTATAGATGACGTTACCCATCCCTTGCATCTTGATCTTATTTCTGCGAAGTCTTCCCTCCCGATGCGCCGCAGCTTCCGACTTATGTCATTTCGCACATCGGCTTATTGAGCTTCTGTATTGCCATTCCTAGCGCGCTATCTTACGTGCGAAGACATAGAAATACAGAAGCTAAGACGTGAACTATCCTCATAATAATCGTTTCTTTGTGTCAAACTTTGACTCTTGGATAATCTATTAACTTATTTACTGCCCATAGAGAATGGAGACAATTTTTGCTGAAAATTTTGAACTGATGATTTCAAAATAAAGCGGCTTCCTCTCTCTCTCTCTCTCTCTCTCTCTCTCTCTCTCATAAAAACTAAAATCCTCATGATCTACTGTTCAGGGGCAAGGTCTGTAAACAATGAGTTTAAGTCCCAAGCCAACTTTCGGTTAAAAAAGAGACATTATTCCACGTTCTGCAACTTTTCGCTAAGCAGATGGGAGAGGGAGTCATTGGAGATGAGAAACGGGTTGTTTACGCCAACAACAAGCGCAAATACCAGTGGCTTTCCACGGGTCAGACACAAGCTCCTACGCCGAAATCTGACCCATGCCCCAAGAATGTCGTGCTATGTGTTCGGTGAAGTATGGTAGGCTTACTTCATTTGGAACTACTGGAACAAGGTCAGACTGTAACAGCAGGTCTCTGTTGTCAAGAGAGCTCTTGCCGTCCTGCGCCGATCAATAGAAGATGTGGTGTTCTGCTATAGGTCAACGCGAGACTGCATTAGGCCCTACAAGCCCATAACAGACCCGAGATTTGGAGTGCGAATTTTTGCCCCATCTATCCTTTTCATCTGATCGTGCGCCAGCTGCTCCTACGTTGTTCAGGTGTCTGTAGCACTTCCTGGAAGTAATATCTTTGGTGCCGAAACTGGGCTCCCCGAATACTTTGCATCGAAACAAACTTTCTTTCACAAAGAGGGTATTGAAAACTTAGTTCCAAGAGAGGCGGCAGTGACCGACAACGATGACGATTATATAACTGATTAAAAAATAAAATACCTTTTTAGGTAAACACCTTTCCTGCCACTTATTGCAAGAAGACATAACTTTCCAGTAAATCTTATACTTGTCGCTCTTCTCCTAGGTCGTCTGGCTGCAGTGAGTCCCATATAGAGCACAGATATCTCCGGCCTTGTTCTAAATATCACAGCTTAAGTTTCATGATGGACTACACATGATGTCGGTCTCAACGACTTAGCGACGACAACGTATTGAGAGGACCGTAAATATGCGCTACTCATTTAAAAGTGAAAACGTTATGCAAAACCGTATTTGATTTATGTTCACACCAGAGCAGCCCAAACGGAGAGTCCAACTGATTTAAGCTCATACACTTTCATGCACACGAAAGCATTTACATGAGTGAATGACGATTGCCCCGTCAGTGTGTTATAGCCGATAGTCTATTACAATCAGCGTATTGTTAGTTTGAGACGTAGGTTAAGACGAATGTGACCCCAACGAGTGTCTGGTGACTGGTATTCATTCTCGGAGAACCGAGGTATAGACCTGAATGACCGCCTGACTCAGAGTACGCAGACCTCCACCACTGACCTCAACAGAGTTACTGTCAAGCATTCAGAAGGGCTTTTGCAATTCTCATCTGCATTTCGTTCTGCTTGGCTAAGGCGAGGGAGGGTTCAGAGCTTGACTAGCGATTACTCATTCTTCTCCAGATCAAAGCTATTATCAAGAGAATAGTGGGTAGTTTCAACAGCTTCCTAGGTAACGCGGGTACCAAAATCAGTATTTCGGCTATTCAACGGGTTTTACTATCAAAGATTAGGAAACGAGGAGGTAATCGGTATGCATTTTCTTCAGACGACCGATTCCCAAACTTGTGTCCAGTGTGGAAACTAATATCAAACTCCAGAGTAAGATGGAACTCATAAGAAGAACCCACTTGCTACAAGGACAGCTCGACTGGGGTCGCGTAATCCAGTATATCCCCGCAGACAGAGGAAAGTGCCCACTTGCAGATCTTCTGAGTAAAAAACGGACAATAAAATTACTTTCCATGGCCAATAGAGGCAGTCTCCCTTAAGAGCGAAAATATACTAGCATGGTGTAGTTCAGGTATAGTCCGCAAAATTCAATAATTCAACTCTGAAGTACACAAACTAAGCTTAGTGATAGAGTCAATATGCTCTTGCGTCAAAGAAGTCTAGAGTAGTATTCAGGAGAAGATTAAATAAGCCAGACGGTGATTGCGCCCTAGTTCACCCGTAGGAGTCGCCTGGCCTCATTTCATCTAAAGGATCCTCTCGGGAAAAAGATGGAGGAACTCTCGGTTTGCAGTTTCCCAAGGGATCTAAAACCTTCAAGCCAGGAGATATGAACTCTTTCACCCCTTTATAATCGGACTCACTTAAAAAAGTCCTGTCCCTTTACTTCTGTGGGCTTTTAGGGATTTGTAAGGCATTTTCGTTCAGTTAGATAAACTAGTCAAGACTTGCTACCTGCATTGAAAAATTAGTTCCCAGTAGTTCCTTTCTGGTTATTGTGACAGTGTCACTATGTTTTTAAGTGCCCCCACAAAGTCATGTCGTAGCCAAACCCACCTTTACGTCTCCGCTGTCATGGAGCCAAGGCATTAGTCTTAGATGTGGTCGGGGTGTATTATTGGCAAAGAGGAGAGACGACGGACTGATCACCATTAGCTCATTTGCTTTCACGAACTCGGGATATCTCAATTGCAGACGCTTGCACTCATGAAGCTTGAGAATGCGACCGATGGGTTGTTGAAATTTTGTATCCCACTCATTAATTATCTGGGAAAAATGAGCTCCAGCTCAATTGGCTGGCGTCGAGAAGGTGTAAAATGACACGAGTGACGTTCGCAGATGAATTATTACTGCAAAACGGAAATTACAGCTTCCAGTTTAGCTTGGGGCTGTGGTCAAAAAGCCGTGAAAGCGGTGGCATGAGCATTAACAATCAATAAACGAGAAGGTTGGTAACACAGATGAGCCACGTAGATCCACTCAGTGATAACCCAGCCCGGGGTGCTGAATCTGCCCAGGTTTTGACCAAGGTCCTGTAGGTCAGTGAACTCTTAAGACAAACGATAATGAACCGTGAGCTATGGGTGCAGGCTTTGACGGTTAGATCGGACGCGGGTACAAGTGGCCCTCGCACTGCCGGTGACTTTGCGCGAACTTCCAGGGGGGCGTACCTAGTCTTGTGCCTCAACTTTAGCCCCAATCACAGCCCTAACCTTAACCCTCAGCCTTCTAACTCTGACCCCAATGCTAACCCTAACATTAAACATCCCAACCCTTGTCCTGATCCTGACTCTGACACTATAACCAACAGTAACCCCAACACAAACCCTAACCCTCGTGGAATCTTGGGAAGGCCACCTTTAATACTGGGTGTTCTCACTCTCGTGCCCAAACGACGGCTGCGATCAGGAATATGCAACTTCGCAAGCAGTGCGACAAGTAGGACCAAAACAGACTGCTCGGCCTTGTTTTTTCATGGTACGCAGTCAGTTGTGAGAAAGAGAACATGATGCAACCTGGCGGGCTTGAATTTCGTGACTGCAAATGTACGGGGCAGCCCGCTTCGAATGAAATACTAACAGATAAATAATTGGTACTTACATTTTGTAAGTAGATTAAGCATACAAATAGGAAAGCAAGACAAAAAAATTGACCAGTCAACATGGGACAGCGAGTCTTTCTCTCCTGACCAGGAGATTTTCCCACCAAAATTTATGGATTCTAGCACAAAGCAGGGTCCTAAACAATACTAGTACTGGCACAAATCCTACGGTAAGATCACACTGAACTGATTGGGGGACGCGAAGGATCAGCAGGTGCACATTTTGAATTCATACTAAAGCCCTTCACCAGAGACAGGATCGCAGGAGGAGTGTGAGAGAGCGAGAGGGCCCAGGGTTCACAAAATGGAGTCAATGTGACACGGCGCGCAAATCGGCTGGAAGACCACACAAATGTCACCAGTCCCGGGGGATCAGGTGAGGAAGTTCGTAATCAGCACTGAGGTGAAGCAAATTCGCTGCATCCGTCGGAAACACAGGGCACCAGTTGGCTTCGCAGTACAAGATAGAATTCAAACAAACGCGAATAACTTTGCGGGGGTGTGACCGAGTCCTAGGCGCAGGATCATAGAGCGACTTTGCATAGCTCAGCAAAGTGGCTGCTGTGGTGTACAGTAGATTGCCCTACACCCTGGTTGTGAAGCGGTTTTCAAAATGTCCCCACGAGTCAATGTGTCATTAGTTTTGTCCTAAACACCCTCTATCATCCTTTCCCTTAAATTTTCCTCCTTCATTACTAAAGCGTATCTGCGTCCACTGTCGCCTCTACGAATGTACAGGCACCGATTACAGTAATTTGCCAATTTTTCAATATTATTCCAATTTGTTTCCTTTCCGGTAACCCAGCCTCAATGGGGCAGGCCAGTCGGCGTGGAAAAGATCGGCCAGAGTTGACCGAATATTTGATGTTTTACATGCCTGAGGGCAGTTTTCAGGGTGGTATTTCCCACCCACTCTTACATTTCGCCGATTCAGGTCATTTTGGATTCGAATTCCAATTTTCCGTGGAGCTCTGTTTTCCTTAATGATAACGGGGACGAATGGTCACCTGGTACTATTTCCCTTTTGCGCTCTATGTGTTGACAGGGCATTCTCGCATTCTGGCGAGAGCCACCTGCAGAAGACCAGCCACCGTCTGCAAAGTCTGAGAAGCGGTCTGGGAGGGGGTGTTTGTGTCTGTTGAACCCGCCGACATGCTCGACCTCGTTCTGTATGAATAATACCATTACCACCAGAAAAGACCGTAATCGATGATCTCATAAAGATTACAGTACCCCGGTGAGCGTTAGTCATATAGACTTAAGTGCTGGTCGCTGCAGCCGAGTTTGTGCGTTCATATAATGAAGAAGAGTGGAGTAACTGAACGGGCCAAAGCACTCATCTGCCCTTCCCCACTCTCTAGAGAGGTGACGGTGAAACCACCTGCTTGCATCTAGGTGCCAAATGCACAATAAGCCTAACGTCTATGATCAAAATATTTCGAATGGAAGAAAGGTTACTTATGTGACGTTGCGGAACTGACTGACAAGAACATAACTCCCAAGGCTAATTCCTATGCAGTAATATGCTGGTTTTGGATAAAATTCCTTTCAGTCAAAAGTATTTATCGTCTACTATTCATTTTTCGGTTTTTATGAGTTAAATATTGCTTAAAGGGAAAGGTGACCTAATATTCATGCACTGAATTACTCTTGCAGGTCATTTCGCCTCCTCCATATTTTAAACTTGAAGGAGGGCGGGTATCTCGGTTTCCAAAGACGTATATTTATGAAACTTTCTGAGATGGTCAGGTAGTAGGCAGTGCAGTCTCTCATCCAAACAATTACTAGGATTGTTCAGCAAGTAGACATAATCATATAAATATGCAAATGCGCACCCTCGGGCTTAAGTGAGAAGAAGAAGCGATCACAGGAACCATAGATTTAATATCCTGACGTTTCAAAACCAAGTAAACTTCTGTCGTCGGAGGTACGTTCTGTACGACGCCTCTCAGTACCTATAGGTGCTTAACATGCCGGCGGGCTAGTAACTCGAACGCCATTCTTGCAGGATGCACTAGGGCGGAGGGGGGGGGAGGTCGATTGCTGTCATGCCGGTCAGTGCTTTTTTCCCTCTCCTCTTCCGGGGACGGTGTCGGGATGGCCACGGGCATTGATCTCGTCTGCATTTGTTGGCCGAGACCCGCATATCTCGTTCTCGTCCCCCGTTTGCGTCAGTCCGTGCGCGTCCGTACGATAGTTACTGAGTCGTTGCCGGTGTCTCCGTTCCTATCGAGCTGGCGACCTCCGTCATCGGTGTCCATGCGCAAACGGTGGTCACGTACGTCTGCATTCAAGCCTTACAGGAGGTTGTGCTGGTTTGCGTTCTGCGCGGTTCCCCCACGGCTGCCTTTGCGTATGATGCACATTCACGACCGACTGTGTTCTTGTTCGGCATGGGCTTGCTTACGGTCAAGGACAAGGAGACGCGAACTGCCACAGGACCAATACCACTTCCATCGGAAAAAGCCGCGGTGGTTGATCTTATCAGGAGTATAGCTAGGCGGGGCCAGTGACTTTCTTCAATTACACGCTGCAGCAAAATGCGTGAGTCCACATGATGGAGATGAGCAGAGCAACTAAGCAAGCCAAAGCTCTTTCCCGCAACCTAACGCTCAAAACCAGGGAATTTTAGAGAGGTGACAATGAAACCACCTACAGTGGGTGACCTAGCAGATGAAATGTGCCGAAGTTTCCGAATGATTGTTAATCACTCACAAACCGACACCAGTGTGTGGACGCAATATCTATGCTAGTAAATGACAACTTTAGAAGAGTGAATAACATGAAAGAAATGTTAATGTGCAAGATCGCAGTTGGTAGCCAGGGCCCGCATTACAGGTGGCTGGAGAGTTTGTTTACTGGGGCTATTTTGTGGGACTCCATAATCACATCTGACTCATTTGGCTTCCGTTTTACGTTCGAGTCTAGGATTAGGGTACCAGTTAATGGTTTCCGATTTCCGGGTTAGAGTTATGCCTTTAGGCTCACGTTTTCGGGTTTCGGTTAGGGTTTGAGCGTACGAACAGGTTTCAGCATTACGGTTAGGTTTCTTAGTTACGTCTGTCTAAGGGCTACGGTTACGTTTACGATTACGGCTAGGGTTAGGGTTGCCGTTAGGGTTAACAGTTAACGTTTAAGGTTACGGTTAAAGTTAGGATTAGGGTTAAGGTCGCCGTCCGCTTCCCCATTCCTGGCAACCAACTGCGATCTAGCCGGCAGTGTTATGTTGTTTAGAAATATCAAGTTTTTAGAAAGACAGAGAATCCTGAAAAAGTCAAAAGTGGCTGTAGTTTGGTAAACTTCAATTTTTTGTGTACGAAAAACATGTCCATGCAGGACACTAGGCAAATACGAAGGCACAAATAGAATAATCTCCAAAAATAATATTCTGGTGAAGTTTGCATTTAAATATATCTCCAGAAGTAGCGTAATTTCAGTTGTAAGATTTGCATACAGCCTACATTTTGCGCCCAGATTCCAAGACGGTTTCCCCAGGATTCGTGGGATTCTTCACACTTTTGAATTGATTCAGATGTTGTTCAAAAAAGGTAAACAGGCTTTTTGCCTGATTTCCCCCAGTGGGGACGTCATAGGAACAAAAGTTTTTGTAAGGCCGCACGTTGCCTTACGGGTCTATGACTAATAAATTGAAATAAATTTGATAGGTGTAATCGTAAAAATGACATCTTGTGCATAGAAAGAGAACTTTCTTCCGTGAAATTAATTTGCACTTTCCATTTGTTCTGGATCACGTTGAGTTTCAAATCGGCCTTGAAATATGGGTGAGGGCTTCACGATTTTCAGTATTTTTGATCGATTTCCCATAAAGACAGATTCTATCCTATGCGTTTAAAAACGTCTTTGAAGTAAATTATTTCAAGGGGGGCATTTACTAAAAATAGAGTACGTAAACGTTCCTTTTCATGCAGAAGGTAATTTCCGTCCCACTTAAAGACTCGCTCAAACATGAATCCTCATCGTTGAATATGGTGAACGTCCACAACATAAGTCGACAGCAAATATGCTTTCGGTCAATTACACAACGTTCCCTGATACGTCGCCTTTTAGACGAGTGTTTTAATACTCTATTCCGTTGACGGATTTCTGTGTACTTTACATTTCTGCGCAGTGAAACCAAGAAAAAATTTGACGCTTTTGGTTGCTTCTCTCACGTTGCTAAAAATACTGACAGTTTTCCGCTGCAAACGTAAGAGCATGCCTTTCTCTTTATATTGCGCCCATTTTCGCTATCTTTGTACACTTTTAAGCTCCGTTCTACGATTATAAACGCACGGCAGAGTGGACATAAAAATGATGATATTTTGCTGAAGCTGTCAATGTTTTGCTCGTTCCATTTACAAATTACATATGTACAGAGGTTATAATGCCCGAAAAGTAATGTCCCACGCTTCCAAAACTGGAAATGACTCTTCAGTGGTAATCATTTCCGTGATAAAACACAGTTTTCCAAACGGTAAAACAATTTCGTCCCATTTAAACGAAGGATTGCCTGCGAGCGTTTTTACTGCACTGTGGGGCAGCAAATCGCACAGATATGCTAATCTGACTCTCTAGTTCTCTTGAAATAACCTCTCAGGGCTTTAGAATGTCGGCTGTATTAAAACCTTCCCCTTACTGCGTGGGTTCAAATTCCACTGAGGTGCCGAGTTTTTCACAGTTGAGTCAACATGAATAACCTGTATGTTAGCTAGCTGGTTCCCACGGTCAGCATCGGACAAAAAATCAATTATCCAGCCCGGAAAGCTTTGTTTAGTAGAACTCTTTGGGGTAGATTACTCTCCTCTCAGCGAAAAACGCGCTCAGATGAGCAACTGAAATCAGAGACAGATGTCAACCTAGGCAATCGCTCGAATATATCGCAACGTTCATTTGCGTTCAAATTTATGAACATTTTACTTGATAAAATTACGTGCACAAATTGTCTGCCCAAGAAAACAGCTTTTCCCTGAAGAGGTTGGACGAGCGAGCAAAATGCGAAACGGTCAAGTCGCCCGCAAATCCTCACATCAGTTTCTCTCGTCAGGTTTCATGAGATAGGTCACGTACTGTAGGTGCAAAGCTTAAGGCAGGCATGCAAAATCGTGACATTCTTGACCATGTGCCTCAATAGGCCCTCAGATCAAAAAATGCTCTCTTATGTGAAGTTGCGAAAGTGACTGACGGGGAACGTAAATCACAAGGTTAAGTCATACATGGTGGTAAACTGGTTTCGAATGAAATTCCTTTCAGCTGACTGTGTGAATCTCATCATTGATTTAAGTCATCTATATAAGTTGGACATGTTTTTTATAATGCGAAACCAAAATATCCACACACTGCACTCATCTCACAAGCCATTACGTCCTCTCCATATCTTGAAGGGAACAACCACTTTGGTTTCCAAAAAGCGTAGAATTTTTGGACTTTTTATAACGCTCACATATCAATTGGTACAGTTGACTATCGTGGAATTTATTACTACTGCGCAGAAAATGGGCATAACCGTCTATACATACAAGGTATGCGCACCAGTGAATTATTTATAAGGACATGTAGGACTGTATAATTTTGCGTCAGCCAGCCTATAGTGTGTGTAGCGTGAAATTCCCGTAATTAAATGGAGGCGGGGGTTGGGCATTAAAATAAACAGATAAAACAATGTTTGCTCTCAGATGTACAATTCGCGAAGAACAATTTTCAAAATAGGTACAAAATTCAATGTTTTGCGTACATTTTCTAAAAAACGGAATAAAGTTTTTACAGACAGCCAAAGTCAGTGGAAAGATATGGGCACTGTATTGGATGCGGGTTTCGTTCTGAGTGATAATTAAATTGGTGAATGAAAAGATATCTAATAAGAATAAATTGTGTTACCCTTCAGGAAGGGCTATGAGATTATGCCACGTACTGATGGGTTCTGTAGCCTCATTTAACTAAACTTTCCCATTTGAGACTTTATCGAGATATTTGAGCTAGTATCCCACTGATCTCGACATGCATCTACCCTATACTGTTTCCATGATACCACACTTCCAGAACTGATTTAAACTGTTCTTCAGTCTAAATTAGTGAGTTAGAGGCCTGCAAACTCACACACGACCGCTCTACTGCTAATTCGTATCACCTAGGGGCAATTTAAAGACTGAAATACTGATCTCGCTCGGATGTCGACATTGAAGAAAATTCGACAAGAATCTAAAAACCAACCTGGAGAAAAGCACAAGATGAATCAGGAATTAATAAAATTTCAAACTCCTCCCAAACAAACTTTTGTTGATTACAGAAATGTTTCGTGCTAGTGCAGGCTGACATCGAGAAGGGCGTTATATCAAACGATTCTTTAATGTGAGCAGCTGACAATACTACTAAATCACACAACGTGTAACACCTTTTTAAGTCATAGGGACACGACGGACACCATTCTCGAAGTTGCTGTAGTTTACATGGACAAAGCATCGAAGAAAGTCCCTATAAGTGAAGAAACAGTAAATGGATCTTGAATAAGGGGACACGATCGCTGGGACAAGAGGTTTATTAGCCGGACGTTTCGGATTTCTGCTCGAATTCATCATCAGGGACAACAGCAGATACGGGTGATTCACGCACAAGGGGTTGCAGTATTTATAGGATGCAGTCGCCATGCTACCGCATACGTATGAACATTCACGGCTCCCCCTTCATCCGGGATCGTTGCACTTGGTGTGCAAATTGTTTGATGGCCGACATTCGCGTCGTTAATTGTTAAAATTTCATCACGTGCGTTGAATGTTGGTGTGATGAGTGCTCCACCATTTGATCCACCGACCCTGGAGTTGGGAAAAGTGTTCACCTCTGCGCTCCCCGCGTGGCTAATTACTCCGCCTAGGCGAAGTTCCAGCACGGAGAAGGGGGAGGGAACTTCATAGTACTTGTTAATTGAGTGGGGGCCGGTAAGCCATGATTCAAGAAGCTCCCGGCTCACGCGGTTGTAAACTCTTGCGAGAATTTCGGCCTCGTAGAATTTGAGTGTGTGGCCGGATCTCGTCGATGCCCTTTGAGACCTCGATTAAATTCCGTCAGATGGTTTTTAATTCACAGCAACTGCTTAGGTCTGGTCGCTAATTTCTCCGTCGATAATAACATAATTATGATGCAAGTAAGGCAGTGTACAAGCTTTTATTCATTACTTTTTTTATTTACTAGCCAATTTCCCAAATGAAATGTGCTATTTATTAGGGGAGACACGAACTATTTAGGGGACATTTAGGGCAAAAAGCCAACTGTAAAACCTTGACAAGATGAATGCTTAAAACCAAGTCTGAGTAATATCAACCAAGCGAATTAGCTTTGCAACGCAAAATAAAACATTGCGAAGAAGATAATACGAGAAATAAACAGAGGGTATAAAAATTACGTTGAATGATATATAACTGCAGGCGTGCTTACAGGAAAAAAAAAGAAAAATGTAAAAAAACAAATCAAATGCAAACGAGGAGCGGAAAACTTGAGGAAAAACAGATGTAAACTCAGGCAGAAATAAGAAGATGAAGTAAACTGGAGCCAGATGCTGCAGTCCCCGTGGGCAGTGTGGGCAGTGGAGGCGGGTGCGGTGGGTGTAGGT
This sequence comes from Spirometra erinaceieuropaei, assembly GCA_902702965.1. Lineage (NCBI taxonomy): Eukaryota > Metazoa > Platyhelminthes > Cestoda > Diphyllobothriidea > Diphyllobothriidae > Spirometra > Spirometra erinaceieuropaei. The sequence goes on from CACRXP010000118.1 coordinate 835,404, forward strand.
TGGTGCTCCAGGCACTGGTTCGCCAGCCCCTGTGCGATGGATTCGTAAGTGAGAGACCAGGCCGATGTGTGACGTGAGGGTGCGGTCGCAGTGAGGACAGGTGTAGTCCTGGTCTTCACATCTGAGGTCGTCGGTGGTGACTTTGGTGTTTGTTGTTGTGTCATATTGATGTGCGTGGCAGACGCCACAACGGCAAACG